>CM067353.1:87626802-87641802 GCA_034190875.2 Urechis unicinctus
TGAACTATCATCTTCCTTTATAAGTCTGTATGCATGCATCAATGTAATAAATAGCATTTGTGCTTTACAGTGGTCCGCCTCTGTATCTGCTGTGATGTAGCTAGAGTGTTGCATAAATAAAAATATATTGAACACCGCGTCGTACTAACATGGTATGTACGGACCACGCATAATAATGTAGATTGTAATGGTATATTTTACGATAGGTGATGTACATACGTTACTGGACAATCATCGCGCGTTGCAGTTATCGAACATACGCGACCTGGCTGAGTAACATTCATTGCGCAAAGAGCACTGCTCCAATGCCTCTACAAACCATCGCTCGAACAAAGTACTGCAGATGTCACGATTTAACGGGATTATATGCGTTCAGTGCTTCATCAAAGCGGAGTCTTATTTCGCTTCTTAGGAGCATGTACGGTGATCATAAAAGTACATATATATCTGGTCGTACGCTGCCAAGAATTTGTTGATTTATTTGAATCTGCTGAGATAAGTTCTTGTTGTTAAAGGGTGTCGATTAAATCCCTGTTATCGCCTCTGTATATGCATAACCGTTCGTGGCCAGATAATTTTCAGCGAAAACATATTCCGCGCTATCAAGCTAAGAGTGCTACGTTATATTATTTTATGAACACCGCCGAATATATTCACTTTCGAGATATAATATATCGGGCTCGATCAATTCCAAACGCCACAATGTACCGCGTTACCACTTAGGCACCCAGGTCCACTTCACCCTCCATGCACAAGGGACAGATTAGGAGTAATCAATTGTCTCATAGCCTCAAGGGTGTCGATGGGTTTGGAATATTAAGAATCTTGCTGTTTCTTAATCCCAAAACTCTAACACCAGAGGGCATTGTTTTAGCTGAATATGATCTGCTCCATTGGCCAAGCAGTAATTACTTATCGGCAGCAGTGTCATCTACACATGGTCTGCATCTAAACTTCACTTACAAAATACTTTTGTATCGTCACCTTAGCGTCACATCACTATTAGTGCTTTGCAATTTAATGCCTTTAGTTACCTTTCAATAAATGATGGAATTAACTACAATCCTAATCGCCTGAAACTGCGCAGAGCAACACAAATCTCTTTATGGCTTGGCTTAAGCACACGGAGTTGCCGCCGAATGTCGAAGCAAGGAATGTATATATAGGTATGTATACATATATATATTTATATATATATATATATATATATATATATATATATATATATATATATCTATATATATATATATATATATATATATATATATATATATATATATATATATATATATTATATATATATATATATATATAAATATACGGGTACAAATGTTCCCGGAATTTTCTCGCGGCTACTATTCATACCATATTCATGAGAGATTGCACAGACTCGCGCCACCAGTCAGGTACCTCAGGTCGAACGTAAACATAATTATATACCGGACGTCTTATTTGCCACAAGTCAGGTGGTCTATGGCAGTGGAGAAAAGCGTGCACCAAAAGATGAGCTGACATTTTTTAGAAATGGTTAGAAAATCATATGGTTTACCTAGCTGGATAATGACACCACCAAACACTCATAAGTGATGTATAAATATATATCCTAATATATACATATGCATAGATATATGTAAATATATTTAAATATAGTTTTATATATATATATATATATATATAAATATATATATATATATATATATATATATATATATATATATATATATATATATATATATATATATATATATATTTATACAAGTCCGACCATTTTGGTACAAATCACCAACCATCTTGGCCCATACTTACATTTTGGACGATGATCATAGGGCCAAAATAGTCAGCTTCATCTCATAGGCTTACACAACTGTGCTTCCCCACCAAATTGTAACTTTGTTTGCTACTACTCCGCCTAAGGTTGGAAACTTATTATTCGGTATAACTATCCACTTTTTTTTGGCTTTAACTGTCTTTCCCTGAATTTACATTTTGGCCTTAACGACCATTTTTGCCATGTTGAATAATCGGTCATTATTTGGCTTTTTACGATGTATATTTGCTTCAAACTTAGATTCATGATTTGTGCGACTTTTAACTTCAATGAACAATTCTTTGTTTCAAATTATCGCTTGAAATGAAGAACATACAAATTTTGAATGAATATATAAATCAGCAGTTTAACGAAAAACTGGCGGCACACGCTCAAATATCTTTACGGACGGATATAAAAAAAAATGGCGATTTTACTGGAAATCCGGGGTTGTAAGTCTCTGTCAACTCATTTTTGGTGTTTTGTTCTCAATATATATCAGTTTGATAGTGTTTTATTTAGATAAATAAGAACAAATGAAGCACTTAAGCTTGGAACTCGAGACGCAGATCAGCATTCAAAACGTTTGGAGAATCTCGCTGAATCTCACTGGTTTTCTCGATCTATGATGTGCAATGTTTCAAGTAATAAATGAAATCATATCGTACCAACGGACTGTTTTTAACAAAGGAATGATTAGCCAGATCGTTATATGTTATCAGTTTGCTCATGTCTTAAAATCAAATTGTCCCCACGAACGCATCCGCGGGCTCAAGCTGAAGGTATATTTTGGGATTGTAACAATTGAAGCTTTCCATATCGCATGGAATTTCCGGAACAGGAGCGAGTATAAACAAAGTTTATCGGTCAGCCATGACCATTTTACACGCTCTCTTTACATTCGATTCTAATCTGGTCAGTATGATTCCAACGTTTAAATATTGAATATCATTAATGTGACAATGAACGTTATTGCTGCGGAAAGAAATTTCATGTACGACAAATTATGAAATACCCGTAGTTTACAGTGGTTAGCGAGCTTCACCGGGCTGTTCTGCACGTGGGCTCTACCGTTCGAACTCACTCTAACTGACCACTTACACTTTTCCAACGGCCAATAATACCCAGATACCACGTTAATAGGACTAGATGCCTGCAGCTTGGTTGGACAGATCTATCGATTACCATTTGTTTTTAAATGTATTTCCTAACGTTCATTTAACCGTAATGGCTATTGGCCATTTTAGCGAACGGCTTTTGCCCCAACTGTCAGATGTAAACATTGCCTGATCGTGACAGCGGACATGCGCTGGTGGCTCTGTGTTAGTGGGGTGGGGTTACTCTTTCAAATGTGATTTATTTTTCAAAGGTTGACGATTGATATTTTGCTTTCCACATCCTTGAATTATTTACTTGCATTGGTAATGTTACCCTTAACATGGAAATAGCATGATCTGTTAATATGATGTATCATTGTAATACACTAAAACATCAGTTCTTTATTACATTCCTATAAGTTTGATTATGTGTTATATGATAGTTCAGTCATGGACAGAGTCACACTTTTGTTATCAATTAGTCAGCAGAGAGATCCTTTAGATCTCAAAAATAGCTTGGGAGGTCACTTTTGTTGTTGCCCATCGTGGACCTGTTGCTTGCCACTAATAAGGTATAATTTATGGGACCATTAGGCAGTAACCATTAATAGTTATGCTCCTCAGCACAGTTTTGCCCTGTCCATCTGTCTGCTTGTAAACTTTTAGTGTAACATTTTTTTGATAATGCAAGGCACTCTTATATTGATTGTCACTTACAAACAAACTATCAGCCCGTTGTGACCTTATTATTGTAAAATAATCTCATTAGCTATGTTAACCAAATAGGGAATACCTGTTTTCAAATTAAACATGAATCACTCTTATATTGATGATCACTTACAAAGTAAATATCAGCACTGCAATACCTTTTGTTCCTGAGTGATTATCTCAATGGGGAATAATTCTTGATGGCACTTTTCTTATAATGCAAGCTAGAAACTTTACATTGACCAAATTTTGCAAACTTTAACTCATAGCTTTATGGCTTTTGACCCCTGACTTGCTAGATAAAACTTTTTGCATAACTACTTGGCGATGGACTGTTGTTGCTTGACAAGTGGGTTTGGGGGATATTGTTCAGCCCTGGTGTGTCATTGAATACAATGTTATACTATAAACGCTATGATTAAATGCTGTCATAACTTGTTAGTGTCAAAAGCAGCAGAGTTTACTAGCCATCGGCATTCTGTAGTTATTGTTAGGCTGTGAGATTGTCTAGGTGTTTGTGATGACATTTTGCTCAGCAGCATTCGCGATCTGGTAGTGATTAACTGCTTTACCTCTTGTTCTGGGTTTAATATTATGGACCCAGTATCTCAATTTAATCATATAGGAGATACATATCTTCTGTGTTGGTTAATCTGCCCTATTTAGGAAATTTATTTGTTCAAGATGGGCAACAGTATCAGCTGTCCAAACATCACAATTATGCTCATCTATCTCTGCATGATACCTCTTCATATCAAAGGGAGCAGTGTTTTGCTTTAGGACCACTAGGCTCTTACTTAGTGAAAAGACATTTTGTGATTTGAGATAAATGTATAGTTTAACATAAGAATAGTGATGAGGTCATGTGGCTTCAACTACATTACTGACAGCAATGTAGATGAAGCAACATGACCTCCTCACTATTCTACATGATGAGTTACATTTGCAACATTAAGGTTCATGTGCTAAACCACCATAATAATTCTTCTGCATGCATGTTAATAGTAAATTCACAAATTCATCAATATTGTGGCTTCATCAGTTTTGTGGCTCCACCATATTGTGGCTTCACCAATACTGTGGCTTCAATAATATTGCAGCTTCATCGATATTGTGGTTTCACCAATACTGTGGCTCCACCATTGTTGTGGTTTCACCAATACTGTGGCTTCACCAGTGTTGTGGTTTCACCAATACTGTGGCTTCACGAATACTGTGGCTACACCAATATTTTGGCTTCACAAAATGTTGTGACTTCCCCAGTGTTGTGGCTTCATCAATATTTTGGCTTCACAAATGTTGCGGCTTCAACAGTGTTGTGGCTTTACCATTTTTTTGGCTTCGCCAATACTGTGGTATCAACAATGAAGTGGCTTCACCAATGTTGTAGCTTCACAACAATGATGAAGCCAAAATATTGATGAATTGGTTGTTGTAGCTTCATCAATATTTTGGCTTCATCATTGTTGTGGCTTCACCAGTGTTGTGGCTTCACCAGTGTTCCAGCTTTACCAATATTTTGGCATCACCAAGATTGTGGCTTCACCAAGTTTGTGGCTTCACCAGTTTTGTGCTTTCACCAATGTTGTAGCTTCACTAATACTGTGGCTTCATCAATATTGTGGCTTCATCAATATTTTGGCTTCTACATTGTGGTGGTTTCACCAGTGTTGTGGCTTCACCAATACTATGGCTTCATTAAAACTGTTGCTTCATCAATATTTTGGCTTCAACATTGTTGTGGTTCACCAGTGTTGTGGCTTCAACATTGTTGCGGCTTCTCCAGTGCTTTGGATTGAATTTAATTGTGGCTTCATCAATATTATGACTTCACCAATATTGTGGCTTCACCAAGACTGTGGCTTCACCAATACTGTGGCTTCACCTATGTTGCGGTTTCACCAATACTGTAGCTTCACCAATACTGTGGCTACACCAATGTTGTGGCTTCATCAATATTTTGGCTTTACCAATTTTTGGGCTTCACCAATACTGTGGTATCAATGATGAAGTGGCTTCACCAGTGTTGTGTTTTCACCTATGTTGTAGCTTCACCAATACTGTGGCTTCATCAATATTTTGGCTTCAACATTGGTATCAATGATGAAGTGGCTTCACCAGTGTTGTGTTTTCACCTATGTTGTAGCTTCACCAATACTGTGGCTTCATCAATATTTTGGCTTCAACATTGCTGTGGCTTCACCAGTGTTGTGTCTTCAACATTGTTGCGGCTTCACCAGTGTTGTGGATTCAATGATATTGTGGCTTCATCAATATTATGACTTCACCAATATTCTGGCTTCACCAATACTGTAGCTTCACCAATGCTGTGGCTTCACCAATACTGTGGCTTCACCAATATTGCGGCTTCATCAATATTGTGGCTTCATCAATACTGTGGCTTCACCAATGTTGTGGCTTCACCAGTGTTGTGGCTTCAGCAATAATTTGGCTTCACCAATGTTGTGGCTTCACCAGTGTTGTGGCTTCAACATTGTTGCCGCTTCACCAAAATTGTGGATTGAATTATATTGTGGCTTTATCAATATTATGACTTCACCAATATTGCGGCTTCACCAATACTGTGGCTTCACCAATGTTGTGGTTTCACCAATACTGTGGCTTTTCCAATACTGTGGCTTCACCGATGTTGTGGCTTCACCAGTGTTGTGGCTTCATCTGTGTAATGGCTTCAGCAATAATTTGGCTTCACCAATCTTGTGGCTTCACCAGTGTTGTGGCTTCAATATTGTTGCCGCTTCACCAAAGTTGTGGATTGAATTATATTGTGGCTTCATCAATATTATGACTTCACCAATATTCCGGCTTCACCAATACTGTGGCTTCACCAATGTTGTGGCTTCACCAGTGTTGTGGCTTCATCAGTGTAATGGCTTCCACATTGTTGTGGCTTCACCAACGTCGCGGCTTCACCAGTGTTGTGGATTCAATGATATTGTGGCTTCATCAATATTGTGACTTCACCAATATTGTGGCTTCACAAACACTGGCATCACCAATGTTGTGGCTTCACAAGTGTTGTGGCTTTACCACTATTGTGGCGTCATCAAAACTGTGGCTTCACCAATGTTGTGGCTTCACCAATATTGTGGCTTCACCACTGTTGTGGCTTCATCCATATTTTGGCTTTACCAATGTTGTGGCTGCAACAGTGTTGTGACTTCACTAATATTGTGACTTCACCAATTTTGTGGCTTCACCAGTGTTGTGGCTTCGTCAATGCTGTGGCTTCATCAATGTTGTGGCGTCATTAATGTTTTGGTTTCACTACTGTTTACAAATGTTTTGGCTTCTCTTTTTATTATATCCTGTTGAGATATATCAATCACTGGGGCTTAAAAAGACATGTTATGTCTAATTGTCATAAAACCATCAGAATGACAAAAATGACCAAAACAATGAGTATTATCTGTATTGGTTGTTTGTGAGTTTGGGTCATCAGTCGGTTTAAGTAGAAGATTTTTATCAGAGGTTCTGTTTACCCAGGAAGACTGTTAAGCTCCACCTGGTCCTAATTGATGGTCCTGCAGTTATGATGTATGCACCTGTGTACAGTGTCACATTGATGTACACTTAATCTGCTCTGTATTTATCTGCAATTCATATCAACTCTTCATCACCAGCCCAGAATGACACAGACCTGGGATTCTCTTTATTACCAGTTCATCGTGACACTGACCTGGGGGTTCTTATCACCAGCCCAGTATGTCACTGACCTGGGGTACTTATCACCAACTCATCATGACACTGACTTGGGGTTCTTATCACCAGCCAAGTATGTAACCAAACTAGGGTTCGCCTAACATGGCATCTTTTTTGTTTGAAGGGGTAAAGTTTATTGAGGCCGGTTAACATCTAAAATGGCCACCCGTCATCGGGACAGGTCAGGACGGGTGGCCATTTTAGTTTATTTCCAGCCCTGTTGCTGATGACTGAACTGTAGACTTAATCTGAACATCTGGTGAATGTTTGGTCACAGAATCAACATGAGAGAGTATTAGTTTTTACTTCCTGTACTTAATAACAAGAGATTGATCCATGTGACATGTGTATTGATGATCAACCTAATCAGGTTGGCAAGAATTAATGTTGTGTAATGTATTACATAGACTTCCTTTATTTCTTATGATATAAGACTGATAGACAGTTTGACAAGTTAATTTTATGTGTGTAACAGAATGTGCAACTATAGCTGGTGCACAGCAGGAGAATCATCTTTTGCTGAATCATATGGACAAGCTGTTGTATGGATTCTCTAATTGTGTCCTTATGGAAACCCACCAAGGCTGGACCTCTTGAAAGTCTATTACTGATAGTGCAACATAAGACACTGCTGTCCTTGTAGTTCCTGCTGATCATGTTCAAATTTATCTATAGATATGCTTTGCTTGATAATGATATCCTGATCATTGATTTCTGTATATTGTTAACCCTTATGAGGTCAATACTTTCAGTCTATTTAAGTCAATTTATTCAGCCAAATCAACTCTGAATGCCTATATTGTGGATACATTTTTTGTAGAATTTAAGTGACCCTAGAAAGGCAAGTGAACAGCAATCAAAGTTTAATCATAAACAAAACATAATCATCTTCTGCCTAGTCCTGACCTTAACAAATCCTTCAGAAAATTGCATGCAGATCCCTCTTTGGTTTTTTTCCATTTTGTAACTACATGTTATTATGTGGCAAACTGAATAAAGGTGATATGTTTAAAACTTAAAGATCGTTTAATCCATGTTTTAATCGTGTCCTGAGGAGATTTATATCATTCACTCTGAAAAATGAGATTCAGTTAAATTCTCAAAATAAATCTAATGTAAGGCAAGACAATGATGCTCTGTCAAATGAATCCACAATGAATCAATTGGAGGTCAGTTTAACACTCGATGAAGCAAATTGTGAATAGATGCATGAACATATGCAGTTGGACACATCATTATATGACATGCACATACTTTGATAAGTTGCCTAAACTTCTCTGCTGGCTTGCATGATTGCAGTTAAATATTTAACAATACGAAAATAAATCATTGAAACGTATATTATAAGAGCCAGGACTGGGTTCATAACGCTAAGTGATGCTGCCTCCACTGCTCCGTGTCAACTGTCATTCAGCGTATAGCCCTACAAGACGTCTGAGAATTCATGTTACCGTTACGACCGGAGCTATTCAGCGTATAGCTAGCTGCTCAGAACTTTACCGAAGTCTGTCAACCCGACCGATTTGGGAGACACCCAAATAGCTTCAGCCTTTCATTTACTATTTATAACACTTTTTCTTTCGTTTAATTGGAACTGATTTAAGATTATCACCTTGTTGTTTTTGTTGCACCAAATTTAAGCGGATTTTGCAACTTTGGCCATGTACAGCAAGACTGTCGCCATGTCGCACGGAGATAAATAGTGACAGCTGTTTGGACTCACCCGATTGAAGGGACGAGGGATGTTGTCCAACATCGTTGACAGACAGATTACAGTGTTCATAGTGGTTAAATAACATTAAGCTGCCCAAAGCAATCGATATGTATAATAGTTACAGAAATGAAATCAATGATGAAAGTTTAATTATGCATGAGTCGGAATATAAATACGTTAAAATATATGACCCACGTGCATTTTTGACTTGGAATCTTCCGTGCTGCAATATTAGAGACGACAATCTTCAGAATGTTAAGTATCACTAATTCTTGTTAAAACTCGCAGTACCTAAGTATGAAATTGTATCCAAATTAATAACGGGTACGTTGAAGAACTCCCTTTTCTTTAAAATAGGTGACTTCTATGCATATTTTCTCCGTTCCCCGGGTACATCTGCCACTCGGCAAGGTTCGGAACTTTTCGGAGCAAGACATTGCGTCAGCATTTCGTGGAATCGCGCCGAAAATTTAACTTCACTATTTTCTTCATGGCTCGTTGAATATTGTGTATGTACAGTTCAAATTATATAAAAACAATGAGAAATCGAAAAAAGTTCAATCGGATCCCGAAAGACCTTAAAAACGCGCAATTCAGTTTGTGTAAGCTTGTTTGTAGGAATTTAATTTAAGTCGTTTATGGTTTCATGGACTTTGTAACCCAAGGTTGTATAAACGATGGTCTGTAAGTAGTAGGTTGGTTGGGATAATAATGGTTGGTAATAACGGAAGGCAAAAAGGGCTGGCCAACTCATTTGTATAATTTAATATGGTTGGATATATGAAATGGCCAAAATGGTTGGTTATACGAAATGGTCAATATGGTTGGTTTTTTATAAAAAGTTCCAAAATGGTTGGTTTTTTTGCATGACAAAACTATCACGACTATTTTGGTACAACCATTTTGGCCTAAAATTTGTATACTCTTCTAAAATAAGTTTTGAATGAAGATATTAACTTACAGCTGTTCACGGCATATGTATAAGATTTTGCATCCGCGATATCACATAAGTTAAGCTCTAAAAAGCGAAATAATCGAATGACCCAAAATGGTCGGTTTTGCAATGGTATGCCTTGCCAGATTCAGCACAGAAAAACACATCACTTGGTAACGTGCAACTTCAGACCATGTTGTCTCCAATGTGCAGCTGTTTTTGCCACATCATTACCGATCTCTTGTAATAATCAAAACAAGCTGTTGCGTGCCAAACAGACGCAAGATGGTTTTAATCAAGAGATTGTACCCTGTGGCCTATACATACTCAGTCACGCGAACACAATAATTAAAGTTGTACAAGTCCCCAGGGAAATCAGATTTATATATAAAACTACGCTTCAACTGATATCTGACGCAGATTAATTCGAGGTAATGATTAATCAATGCATGTCAGAAGCATTAGACTCAAATAATTTCGTGTAATATTTCAGTCAGGTTGAAATAGCTATGAGATGCTTTAATGTGACGTTTTACCGTTGTGTCTCTCATAGTATAAGTTTGGCAAATATGCTGCCTAAAACGTGAGAGACGATTTTCCAGACAGCACAAACAAACCATGATAAGTAGGGACAATATAAGATGCTTAAAGTGACCTCAATATGATCTGATATCCACCAATATAACCGATATTCTTACATCATTTACCCTGGTTTATATCTATATATATAAATATTTATATATATATATATATATAGAGATATATATATATATATATATATATAGAGATATATATAGAGATATATAGAGAGAGAGATATATCTATATATATATATAGAGAGATATAGATATATACATATATAGATACATGTATGTCTGTATGTATATATATATAAATATATATATATATTTGTGTATATATACATATAGATGTAGATATATATATAAAACATATATATATATATATGTAAATATATATCCTATATATATCTTTTCCATATGTATATATACATTTGTATATATATATATATATATATATGTATATCTATATACATATATATACATATGAATATATAAATATATATATATATATGAACACATATAGTTGTATATATATATATATATATATATATTATGTATCTATATATATATATGCGTATATATATATTTAAATCTGTATATATATATATATATATGTATATATATATATATATATATCTCTCTATATATATATCTATATATATATATATATATATATATATATATATATATATATATTCATTCCTCCTCCTTACTAACTCTTCAACAGAACTGTAATGATATCAAACTCAATCGTACTTACTCACATACGCTTTATAGCGCGGCAAATTGTAAGCCTTTGCATATAATCTAAAGTTTGTAATCGCCTTGTTATGTTTTGATGGCAATAACTACCAAATGTAAAAGGGTTAATACAAAGGCACGCTAATTAAACGAATTATTCTGACAGGTCATAGATTAGATGCAACCGCTTAGTTACTCATTCAGTGTAATTCGCATTCTTCATTTGCAATCTCGGTCGCGATGTATGGTCATTTGCGGATATAAGGGTTGGGAACGATTAAATGAGTAGATTTAATGCAGTTGAATGCACTTATTGTCCTTTTACAAACGTTACCTTGGGTTAAGTTAAGAAAGTCTTTTCCTGCTTACCCCCAGCCCTTTCGGTGATACAGGCCTCATTTTCAAAATGTGGGTCTGCGTCGACGTACCCGGTGTATTACATGTTTCGTAAACGTTCCGAAATGCAGTGGAGCTGTTTACCATTATCTGGGTTTTGATATTTTGTGATGCACTTTTTTTCTGCTGTGTCGCAGGTGTAAATCAATCCACCCCGATTTAATCAAATACATTTATCTTTTCAAACAGTTGCATCTCCTCATGCCTCTTTCACTCTGATTCTCTTTTCCATCACGCAACGGCATTGATTTCTCTGCAACGCCTTCATTCATCGGCTGACTCTGTGGATAAATTAATCACGTTGTTTCACATGGCCTGCCACATCAATGCAACACGCATGCATTATTCATGATAGTATCGGTTCAAATGTTATAAATTCATCAGCGTTCATGCGATTTGGTGTTAAAATATAATCGGATGAAGTTGATTTGTGGGTCGGTCATACTATAATTTTTTTCTGACGGATCTTTATAGTGCATTTTTGCCTTCAAAATCAAACAATTTTGATCTTTATTATTCAACTAATAGTCTAGCTAGACATACGTCTAACAATTCAGACAAAGTAATGCATTATGATAATTGATTTGCATTCAAGACAAGCATGTATTACTCAAAAACCTCCACTCCTGCTCTCATAACAACCGAACATGTTATTTATAAATTAATATCTATGCAATAATTGTTCACTCTTTTAATGTTGATGTTTTTTTCATGTAATCAAAGAGGCATTCGGCCAAGAGTTATTATGGTACCATCGCTAGTGAGTTCCAATTCATGGTGTTTAGCACAGACCAGCAACATGCAATTTCACTTATTTGGATGCTTGCTCAATCAAAAGGAGTACTTTCATAATGATCGTGCTATAGAGTCTTTAATAGTATGTAAAAAGCCCCTTCCTCCCTCGCGTTTCTCGCATCTGGCGCTCTTTGCATTCGCCTTCCTGTCTCAGTTCACTCCCACAGAGTTTACGACTTTCTTAGTGGTTTGTACCCGCGCACTGTCTTTCGTGGTCACTCTCCGCTGAGCCTGGACTCGCTTCACTCGGCTGTCTTTTCTTCGTGCTCTAAATGCACTATGGCGGCCGTTACGAGCTCAACTTCGACTTCAACCTCAGTCACTTCTACCGTGTCGTTCGCTATCAGCAGTGTAGGTGTAGTTACCTCGAATTCTTCGAGCTCCGTGTCTTCCCCGCTCATTGAAGACAATCAAAACGAGCTACTGCTGAGGGGGGAAATAGAGCAATTGAGACGCAAGGAGGAAAGGCTAGAGAAAAAATTAAAGCTCCGATTCCTTCAGTTAGATCTCGAGTCCCATCAACGAAGGGTTGCTGAGAGAGCTCGAATCAGCATTGCCGGCGACGCCAAACCGGGTTTCCTCAATCGTCTCCATCCAGTGTTGGTTTACCTCTATACAAAAGGGCTTCTTTTTCGATCTCAGCACCTTCCGCGATGCATACTTTAGCTACAAGGGCGCCCTTCTCATTCCCTGACCCGTTACAGCAGCCGAGCTCAATAGGATACACGCCCATACCTACATTTCAAGACGTCTTTCCACCTTCCCTGCCGCCGTCTCAAAGTCAGTCTCAGCTTTCATCCTGGGGTTTACCAGCTCCCATCTCCTCTCAGCATCATACGCCACTCAATAGTCAAGGTAAATGGACAATTTCTTCTTCTGAACAATTTGTGAACAGAGCCGGCGTGACAGAAGTCAGTTACGATCAGCTGACCATTCCGGAGTTCGTGCTTGGTCAAATCAGAATTGCTACATCTTGCGCCTCATTATCCGAGAGCACTAGTCGCCTAGATCACCTCTAAGAGCTCATGATAATGGCGTCCACGTATCAGTGGTCTGCGGTGCGCTCATTGTAAGGTGCCGCTCTTAAGGAAATCCGGGACGGGTATCAACGGCAATGGGCCCAATCTCTCAACTCTCTTAAGAACGAGATGCTCACTCATCTGCAGACTTTTCGAAACTTTCAACCAGCTACAATCAGTTCCCAGATTTGCTTCCAATGGAACTTCGACAGTAACGGATGCCCGAGAGGTCAGAGATGTAAATACAAACATATCTGCAAAGAATGCGCTAAAGTCGGACTAGACGAAAGTCTCAGAATGATAACCTGCTCCCGGATATCTCACGGTGACGCAACGGACAGCGGAAAGGAGGCTTAGCAAAGGCCTTCTCGCGCCAAAGGATCCAATAGCCCCACTTTCCATGCTTCGTCTCTCCCTCATCTACAACGACGCTGCCGCCGACCGCATCTCTCGCTTACACAGAGCAATCCTTTCTTGTCACCACGCAATAATTTCTATTGACTAACCTGATTACGCACAAGCCAAGATACCGGCACCTTCCAACCTGCGCATAGACATTTTGTTCCTCTTGTTATCACTACAACTACAGCGACCGTTTCACCTCTAATGTCTGTGGAGAAGAAGGGTTCTACTACTACCCGCAGAATAATTCTGGATCTAAGCTTCTCGCACTCGTGCTCCGTCAATGACGGCATTCCTACTGACAGCTTCTCGCAGACTCATTTCCATCTTTGCTTCCCCTCAGCGGACGATCTCGTGAGCTTCTCTCAGACTCATTTCGATCTTTGCTTCCCCTCAGCGGACGATCTCGTGAGCTTCTCTCAGACTCATTTCGATCTTTGCTTCCCCTCAGCGGACGATCTCGTGAGCTTCTCTCAGACTCATTTCGATCTTTGCTTCCCCTCAGCGGACGATCTCGTGAGCTTCTCTCAGACTCATTTCCATCTTTGATTCCCCTCAGCGGACGATCTCGTGCTTCGCTCATACTGCACGGAACTGATTCGATGTTGTTAAGAGTATCTTGTTTAGGGCATATAAACAAACGAGCTTGGATTTAAGGGCCAGATATATATAGAGCAAGTGTTTCCTTTCGGTATTCGCTCTGCCGCACTTCTGTCAACTCTCCTCCACAGCTGGTTTTCTATACAAACAAATTTACGGGCTTACAGCAATTATCTATTCGGACACTTCGGCTCATGTCACGGTGCATCAAACGCCTCTTTCGCTTAAGATAAATGACTCCTTCTCTTGAGAGACATCCTAGGTCTACAACATAAAGTAAAAACAAATGCTGCTCTCCTTGCACGCGTATGGTCTTTCTCGGAATCGAGATCGACTCGATAACAATAGAGTTAAGGATTGCTGCGGACAAACTTAGATCAGCTAAACAGGAGTTACTCGACAAAAGTTGCTGCTCCCTCCGGTCGCTACAATTTGTCTTAGGAGTTCTCATGCACTTAGTCAACGTCATATAGCCTGGGCGCC
>CM067353.1:87646802-87756802 GCA_034190875.2 Urechis unicinctus
CATCGGGGTTTTTTATACCGTTAGGTGCAGTTCATTTCAGTTCTGTTTAACTAGAGGTGGTCCGTTGTGAGTATTGGTTCGCAGCAATGCCTGGGTCGATACACCAGTCATCATGCAAGCTATGTTATATCACCGAAGCTAACGAACACAATTATGGTGACGTTGAATGGCAAGACACGCCAACTTAGCCCTTTTACTCACACCAACGTTATCTCACTTCCGCTACACCGCATATCTAATTGCGATTAGCCATTTTCGTTGGATAACCCGATGCGCTTGCAACAAAACCGTCACCTCTCTATTGACCGGTTAAATGAAAGCAACCTACGGGGTTTATGTATGATCAGATGAGCTTGCTACACATGTGTATGACACTTTTTGCAATTTTGTTTGTCCTACGCAAGCAAGCAATAGACCTCCTTGAATGTGATAACAATAACATGACTCCCATGCGTTTGATTGAGCGAAACAAACTTTATCAATAAATGGTGATGAAGGCTGTATTTATATATTTTTCTAGAAAACACGGTTATGGTCAAGTTATGCTCGTATAATATAATATATGTAGGAATAGGTAGGGTGTGTTAAGGGTACTATAGAGCAATATAACAAAGCAGGCATGGCACTAATAAGACTGATTGCTAAGAGTAGTTATTATACTATGAGCAAGATTCCTAATAGCTGATACCTTAGCGCTAGGGCGGTTCCTACCTGGTGACGCAATATCAATCGGCTAAAATTGATCAACTTAGTACATAGACACAAGAAAATGCAGCCTAACACTACAAGTACAATCACAATATCTTGGCTACATTCCGGGGTCACTCTGGCATCTGGTTATCAACTGTTGAGCAGTACAATATGTTACGGATGGGCTTTGTTTCGAAAGAAGATCCTCTCAGATTTGATTTTGCAACCAGCTTTTTGAGACTTGCGCGTCTTGCCTCTGTATTAATATATCCAGCCCCATTAGTCAAAGACTTGTAATGTCTGAATTCTTCTGGGTGATCAATAATTGCAAAACGAGATGTGTGTTATTAATCTATCGCTACAGATACGTCGGATCACGCACGCCGCTTACCTACAAATAAGCCTGAAACTATGGTGATCACCTGTATAACACATTAACTAAATATCATGAGCGGCATCACTGATCTGGGAAATGTTTACCTCACTTCCTACCGCATTTTGGTTGTGTATGTTTTCAATGTGGATGTAGGTATGCTCCCGTTGGATTAGGCTTACAAACTGCATCTTTTGAAAATCTAAACAGGATTCCTTAATTGATTTTCCGTTGTAATATCAACCTGCGAAAAACATACCCTGCCTGATCAGCTGAGTTATGAGATTTGCTGTACCTGATGATATTAGGGTTTGCATTTTAGTTCTACGTTCCGTGTAAAATAACTGCCATTGATGGATTACAAGGCATGTACTCCTACCCGCCCAATAATCTTTAAACTAGCCTTAATCTCTCCAATGGGCGCTCTTACCTGGGCTTTGTTCACTGGGCTCTGTTCGCTGGGCTTTACTGGGATCTCTTCTGTCATGACTTAAAATCTTCATTGTGTAGCTTGGTAACAGGTGTCAACATGTTTTGTAGATAGGTATTTTATATAGTTGCTGTTGGCTGACTAGTGTAAGATCATTGCTTGCATAGAGAAACATAGTCTTTCTAGATTCACAATCATCATTTCAATCCTGAGTTACCCATTTAACGGAGAACCCCACAGGCCTCAAAGAGTCTTTTTTGGAAAACTAGAAATATCCTCCGCACACCAGCAAGCTAGCCAGAAAACTCTCTGGTCCAACTTGTCTGCAAATCTTTCAATATGTTACATTCACGTTTAATAGATAGGCAAGCATATTATACCTCAAGAGTGGCAAAAGCTGTAATCAAAGCTACCGTCATTCAACAGGGTTTTGCTTCCATTTTGCTGGCTTTGTAAAATATTAACTGGAATGATTACAATGCGCCACGAGTACGATAACATAACTCATCTTTATAACTGGCAATGAAGGGAATAGCTCCGACAGAGATACATGTTGCTAATCATTATTGAAATTATGCATATAATAATACATTCTATTTTACGAACTATGCTACATAATGGAACCAGGTTTATTACTCAGATATACGAATGTATGCCAAACAGCTGATCACCTAATATAAACATTGTTCGACGGAAAATGCCGAATTGTCGAGGAGTTAAGGGGCATTAGGGTGGTTGTATCCGTTGTAACCCTGTGTTAATTACACCTTTTCCTAACAAGTTGGCCAATATCACCCTTTCCATGTGCAGGTGCCCAGCATGTGGATATACGCAACGACGCAGCTAGTATCAAGGTATTTGATTATGGAAACCTTACACTCAGTGTAGCGTATATTAGCGCACGTTAGTTTGACGCAATAAAACATGATAGATGACACAGCAAGGAAGGAGACAAAACAAAGCATCATAGTGGTAGCTTGGTACCTAGTTGGTACAGGCGGTGTTGGTGATGAAACTAAACTTATACGATATTAAGGCTTTGGTGAATATTTGAGCTAATACAGGTATATAATATTAATACCTCCGTCGTAACAGAGCATTCGTAAAATAATATCATTCGCATCAAGACGCTGATAGCTTCTTTTTTACACATAAACAGGTTAATGCAAATGTGTGTCACCGGAAGCTGGTTTTCTAATTGGCTTTAAAGAGCTGCCCGTATCCTCTTTGCTCATTCATTGAAGCTCAGAACTTTGTTTACAGATGAAGGCATTTCATACGCGCACTGATTAGACTGCATTATTCAAATCATTCTTCCAATAAATGTCATGCAATATAGGTGATGTAATTACGTTTTGTACCCGCTGATCTTCTTACATCCATCTATTATGCTTATGTTATCATATTGTATTATTAATAACAAATCAACCAAATCGACCCCTGTAATGGCAAATGCTGTTTCGGAAAAGGTTCGATGTAGATAATGTCGAAATCCCTGCGGTGATAATATATTGAGAAATAGTGCGTTGATAAGATGCAAAACAACATTGCCATTTGGGATGATGGTCTTGAATAACGAGTACCACAGGTTTTCCATAATTATATCTTTTAAGAGCCTTAAGTCAATTGGACAATTGGTTCACGTCGAATACTCCCAAATAGAAGGGCGAGTGAAGTCGGGCAATATGTCCAGGTAGGAAAAAATGTGCAAAAGGCTTTTCCTGCATTAAAACGCAAATGCACTTTTACAATATTTGACAAGATTATTTCATAGGTTCGAAATATTCTTTCATGACCCACTTAGGCGAAGACGCAATCATACAAGATGAACATCCCTGTTTCCACGCCCGACTTATTATTTCGAGTTAAACATGGTAAGATATTGTAAAGACGGACAGATGCCCTAGTTATTTCAAAGATACCATGGTGAAAACAAATGCTTCCGGCAAAATACTGGGTTCACAAGACAACAGGGTAATGCCCATGCTTAACCAATGAGTCGCTACTAACACACTACGAATATATATCTAACGGCAACATACATGGAATTTTTGATCCCCTGTATAAAATCCTTATTTAATTCAGTAATACATCAGGAAATGCGAAGTAGAGAAGGGGAGTAGGGGGATGGGAGCACCTCCGAAGGGAAAAGTCTTATTCCCAAGAGATTAATGCAATCAAGATGCTGACTTAATAACGATGCTGATGTGTGCGCTCTTGGCGGGGAAAAAGGAGAATCTAATCACAATATCTTTACATTCGTCAGACGATCGTTGGAATGTTTCTTGTTTGTGGGGAATGTTTGTAGAAAATATATTAGTTTGATTTATAACAAAATGGCAACGTCTATCAAATGAAGTTATCGAAAAACATTTGTTTGCAGATACGCTCTCTATCGACCAAAAAGACTACAAGACATCACGACACAGCAGTGCGCAATATAACTTTCATGCGCTTTGAATAATTTAATTTTCATTATCATTCAACCGGGCTTTGTTGTAACCCGTTTGCATATCGAAATATGCAGATAATGTATGTGTAGACATATTTAATCTACTTGCCAAATACCAATATCTTTGCATCAGAGTGGCTCTTAGGCAGACAGCAAGGATAATTTATATAGCGTACAGTGATGTTCAATGACGGTTGGGAAGTTAATTTGGTCATTACAAAGCGAGTTCAGAATGGAGTAGGATTTGTATAGCAGCTACGCGTACATATTTCATAAAGTATTCGCGCTGTTTTGATTTATATATGAATAAAGGAACAGCAACATAGATGTAAACTAGTGTATCCGATCTTTGTCCAGGTGGGCATCTGACATTTGATTAATATACAATATAACAAAAACATGTACAAGAGTAGGCACGTTAATGGATATAACACCGGCCCCTCTAATCGCATCCCGTCTAATCACATCCCGTCATTTGCCTTTGGCAAAGGGTAAAATGTAGAGGGTGTCGTTTATGTTATTTCTGGCTGGCTGGTTGTGATCTTATATGAATGCATTTGTATTAGATGTTATTCAGGCTTAGATCCGCCAGCCGCTATTCTGATAGCATGACTGCGGTGCTTTCATCAATAAGGTGCATCCGATAATCCATTCCGCAACTCACTAGCTATTAATGTGCTTTATTCATGCGGCGCTTCGTAAATAAGCCATACAATTCTAGGAATATAAGCAGTGCTACTCGCACCTGCCTTTTAGGGTGCATTGTGTAGGTTAGCTATGCGCTCGGGAGTTTTAACGATTTTTAATAGTCACACTACAATCAATTTATAGACAAGCCGTATACTTTTGTTTGATTGAAATTTTGTTAAATGTTCAGTGCACTATCAGTTAAGCTTGTCAACGCAAAAACTTGGTGTGCAGCAAATGCATACGTAACTGGTCACGGCTAGTGACGGCGTCAGTCCGCCTGCCTAGGACCACCCCTCATCACATGGCTTGGGGTCGATTCGTAGCTTCGAAGTTTAAGCAGGCCATATTTTTGGAACTTTTTTTTAACGATCCTACGAAAGACGGTGCAACAGTGTATGGCTGATCGCTGAGTCAGTTTTGATCCTATCATGGTGAGTATACCTAAGTACCCCGATCGACACTGATACATATTATAGCAGGTACGTTATGATGAACTGTGCTTTGACCTCGTCATTATCTATAGTTACAATATTGATTCAGACATTTGATTGTAACTAATCAACGCCGCTTACATGAAGAGACATGTTGTTTTTCGCACATACCCGATGTTTACAATCGCGATATATCCTATATGTTGAAAGCAACATTAGCATTTTCGTTTGCAAACGAAGCAGTCGTACCGCGGCCCGGCATCGTGGTTTCTTTTGGCTATTATTGTCTGCTCAGTCTTGTCGACAATAACCAGACGGCCCATTACGTTACGGTAAGAAGGCCCATTACGTTACCTTTAAGATATTAAGCTCGAGTACTATACTTTTCAGAAGGCAAATCGCTCTGCCTATCGGTAAATGTATTGCGGAGCGATACAATACTCGAGTTTATACGCTGGCTGGCTCACCTTAATCAATGTGTGGGCAGTCTATTGCTTGATAGGCTTATAGGCGCGTCTCGACAGTACAGCAACGCATTTGACGTACAACATCGCTATTGACTTACTCCAATGTTGATGTTTGCTCTGCTGTAAGTCACACATGGAAGAGCAATGAGCAGCATTGTCATATCAATTACATGATTGCGCACTTCGTTTCTGTTAAATCTCATTGCGTATTGATGGAGCCACACCCTAATTAGCATTTCGCTGGAAATCGTAAAAGGAACAGTGGGGTTCGGTGGCGTTCATATCTATCACTAATCGGTTGAACAACTGCGCGAGGCAATTGTAACTGCTAGAACCCAACGCTGTTCCGAAAGCCTCCGCCGCTAAGCCGATGGGATGTAACTCTCTGTGTATGTCTAAAGATCAGTTTGTCACCAATTATCAGAAGTTAATGTTTGTCTTATAATTCGAAATGTTTAACTCAACCTTTAGCAGAATATTGGTTTTGTAAAAGGATAAGACCTCAGTTTTACTAAACCAATGAGGCTGTAAGAACACCACAACGACATTATGTGTAATAACATGGCTGTGTGATATATATGCTTTGAAAACGTGGTGTCAGCGATATTTTCACCTGTATATTCTAATTTACGGTCTAAACCGGTCAAATGTAGACAGAAATTTAAAAGATCGCAATTCGAAATAATGATAACAGAACTGTGAAACATTGATAGCCAAGGCCTAGCTCAAAGAAAGTTATAAATAATCACAGCTGAACAGTCTATCGGAATACTCTCAAGCAATTAAGGAACGACAGCATTACAAATATGGCTAACTGCGCGTTTAAGAATATATAATTTACATTTTCATTCTGCTGGGCTTTTTGTCCAGAAATGGGATATCCGCTCAAAAAAGCGCTATTGATTGCCAGCTGCCACAATGTGGAATGATTCATTCCAGGCATGTTAGCTTCACTGGTCGCGATGATGAATGCGGGTTTAACGAGCATGCTCATTGTGCATCACAACATTACGAATGGGAGCCGTTCATAGCGCCGAAGATATACAGGGCTATTGGATAATAAATAGTGAAGGCCTCGTTTTTTAATTGTATGGTTTGTTGCAATAAGATGTAAAATATTAGGCGTGATTTCGTTCCAACACTCATTACCCATCACGCTTCAGTAAGGCACTGCCATCATACAGACTGATGGCAGGGTCAGCAATACGAAGGACACGTCAACGATGCGCTATATTACTATTTCGTTCAGAACTGGTAACTTGGGTACAAAATGTCTAACATAGGGTTCCCATAGAGTAATGTTTCCCCAAAAACCAATAAGCCTGGAACAATTGAGGCACTATTTGTTGCTCTGCTACAAAATGCAGCACAGCTTTTCGACTCAAAGGCTTAATTAGAACATCTGTTCGTGGAAACATCAATGTGCTGGCTAGCTGGGACGGCGAGAAAGGGTTCATGTTAATAAGCCATGCATTTACAAGACAACAATGGTTCTGTGCTTCCAATACAATTATATGTTCCACCATCAACACAACACCAAGTAGATAACTCCATCCTTCTTATCGACAATACTGCTGGCAGTCTCCGTCTATATAACCATCGCCTTGAGAACGGCCGTAATATAGCATTCTCACCTACCAGCAACTCAACAACCGCAATGGTTCCGTGTGCGTTGTTTATGTGCTCCGCTAGCTTGATGACCTGAAACTAAGGTGCAAAATAACGATTTTATTGACTTATCCCTTCCTACATCAAATAACCTCGGAATTCATTCAGACCAAACGATTGATACCAAAAGACACCAGGTGTTGTTTAGTTAAGAGGTCTAGCGGAAATCGATGAGACTCATAACACAGCACAGCTCTGTGATCAATACACCGGAGATATGCATATTAGCCTTTAATGTTTCAAAATATGGGCTGGAGAGGATAGCCCGTTGAGTAATATCAGGTTGCATCAGCAGGTCGTGATGAAATAACTGCAGAGTGAAGGTGGCGTAGCTAAGCTGTTGTATTACGGTTGGCTAAACAGGACGGCTATAAAAGGCGGCAGCGGATCTAATGTCGTTTATCATTTCATCATTTGCTTGAATCATTTCCAAAAGAAATGAATTATGTGCCCATGATCCCAACGATGAGAAAATATGGATAAGCTCGTCGCATTGTCATGTATGTGCATCAGTCAGCGCATTTGTGTCATGTTTGCGACGGCATATTCGGCCACACTGTACATTCCACAATATCATTCCTGGTGCGTTTACCTTTCCGTATATTCTTGGAATTCGAAAATAATTTGGAAACATGTGTGAATATTACATGACGTGCACTAGTTTGAGCGTAGTAAGATTCTAGTATAAATGGCTTTTGAAATATCAAACACACGGCACTTATGATTTAAAAGTATGGCTTAATATACACATCGATGATATACTAATGCAATCATAAAAAGGAACTAGGCCTGTGCGTTTATGTCATACATGCTACCGATTTTAAACGTACAACGTTTGTCATTAGTTGGTTTATAAAATATTGCTTAAACACAGATTCAAACCCTGGTCAAAAAGGATGTGTAAAATATGTGCTTAAAGCGTCAAACTATAGCGACAACGAGGTTCAATTCATTGTGCATAAAAAATATATCATGCTTGCTGCAGTGAAATTATCACCACTGCCCCACATGACAAGCTATGTATCTCAGCGGAAGTGAAAAACTAGACGAAAAAAGCAATTATAATCACAAACAGATTAGTACTGTGGTGTTTACAGAATAATCTGCGTTGTAGCACCAGAGCCTCACATTTCGTCAGACACCATTAATCCCATGCTCACCTGAATGGCATAAACAGTAATTGCATCGTTTACATTCACAGTATATCAGGATGTAAATTAGTCCCCCGATAGCAAGCGACGAATGTTCAAACCACAGTTGGTATTTATCTCGAATTTTACCATGTTATATTGCAGTCTTTGAGTAGAGAGCTATGATTCATAGAAACCTCATTTCCTATATTTGGTCTGCTGTCAATTGGTATTTTTATTTTATTCGGCCTGGAAACCAAAGGAAAAGTACGTTAGTTTATGAATATGGCTTTTCTGTTTGTCAGTGTATATTAAATTTTTCAGGATAAACAAAACGGAGCGGTTTGTAGGCCACATGCAAATCCGTCATCAAAGAAAGCCGACAATAGCATGGGGATCAGCAATTAATAAGCATCGCCGCGAGACTCAACGATATAAATATTCAAAAATTGATTAAATTATGCCAGCTTGCATTTGGTTTTATTATCGTCTTTTTACGCAATCTGCATAATCAATAATATGCCTAGAAGCAATACGCACAACTCAAATGTAGATAAATGACCCCATATATAGTATGAATGAAACTAGCCGAGGAAGGAATATCAGTCTGCTGATTTAAACACAATATGAATCCGGTCCTCATCAGATTACCACAAGTACGTGATTATTCAAGCCCCAATATTTCAAACTTAAAATCCTTTAACTTGCTAAAAATGTCTGTCTTCTTAGAATTCTCAATAAACATAAAAGATGTACAGTCAGTAACTAGGCAAAGGCTGCATTAAAGTGTGCTTTATTGACTGCTCATGTCGCAAATATAAGAGCGCGATATAGAATTGTTGGGGCCATTTTTCAAAAGACATGAGGACGAAATTTACTCTTTAAATATCTTCTTATCTTATAGTATCTTAAGTTTCTACGATAATTCTATGAACTTATTCTGTGATAGGGTCAGTCTAACTCATACAAAGTTCCAAACGAATATGTTCTTCGCTGCACCAACTTGTGCTCAGATTTTTTTTAAACTTTATGTTAAGCAATTCGAAATTCCTTAATTGGATGGTGTCGGTTGCAACTTGATCCATTGAATGTGTGGGTTGTAAAAACTTAATACATGTCATTTCAACTCATTAGCAACTTTTGGAACTATTTATTACATTACCAACGCAATACCAGGTGTGCATCCATACTGTACGTTTCCGATAAACCACCGTTTTATTAATATCACTATGAATGGCGTAAATATGTAACAACTTCTCAATTTATTCGGTCGTCGTTGCTTTAAATATGTGATATATGGGCAGAAAACATGGGTAGCAATAGAAATGTGTTATGCGATAGGACAGGTAATGGCAGTAGTGCTGCACCTCTAACGGTAGATATTCTTGAAATCAAAATTTACACTAGGCATTGTCTCATATGCTCATGCATATAATGCAGTGATTAAATCAGTTCAGTATTGTGCCTGCATGCATTTGGTTATAAGCATGTATATACACCAAGAAATAATAAGCCAGTGCTAACGTTTTCAAACCATGAAAGGCGGGGTAAGCAAGTAAAGCAGACATAACACATGCGTGGATATTTTCGTGGGAAATCTATAAAAAACTGGAGAGATACGGGAGATCACGGATTGAACTATTATTTCGGCACATTGGATAAACCATTTAATTATGCTGTGCTATCCATTGCTTATTGAATCATCCATCAACAATAAAAAAAATTCAAGAGGCTCTATTAGATTTTGAAAAGAAGGTGAGACATGCATAGCCTCTAGTACATTGTAAAGTGTAGTTTGCCATTCCGTATGTAACAACATTATTCTCCAATTGTGATGGTCTATCTATTATACTGGCACAATTTTGGAGCGATAATCCGTAACAAACTGTAAACCAACTTTGTATCTGACATCGCATATGCAACAATGCTGCACCATATTGCAACAATACTGTTGTATGCTACACAAAAGCTACCAAGGATAGCCTGGATGCAATACTCGATATCAATGCAATATTCACGGACATGGCGATGAAATAAATTTATGATTAGTCACGATGACTTAACCTGTACTGAGTTCGATTAGTTACCTTTACTGTTACGATAAGTTTATTAAGTCTGTAAAGGTGATTCACATTTTGTTGAATCTGCTGTCAACAGTATATATAGATCAGAAAGATTATTCGAATGACGATGTTCATCGCATTGCATGTCGCGTTTTATTGTAAGAATACAACAATACCTTAAGTACCCCGAGATCCATGGGTTTCACATGATATACATTAAATATTCATTATTTGGAATCAACTACATCATACAAAAATTTAAATGCATATACGGATACCTTTCTATATTTTAACGGATAGAGAAAGAATCTGTGATTAAGTGTGCTTTGCATAATACCCGGGTTTAAGAATGATTAACAAAGTGCACATTATACATCTCAAATGTTTGGCCGCACAGTACGTTGATATGACTATAGCTACATTGGTGCACGTAAGGATACAGTACCGTTAAACAAGGCTTCTCAAAAGTGACGTTTAACCAAGGTCACACAGTAATCTAGCTATCCTGCAAATGCAATGTGAGAGTTGCATTCTTTACGTCTCTTTGTACATATTTAATGAATGTGCACACACATTATGTCGTATATGAATCATCTAAGGCGCAACTTACTATTGTACTTGCAAAGCTAAGTACTCACATGCTATTATACTTACATTTTCGGGGGGAGGGGGTGGCTGAAAGACAAAAGCAAACGTACCGGAGGATTGAGTCATGGAGTAAAATATTATTGTTGCTAGAAGATGCATCACACGAAATTGAAAGGGGAAAATGATACGTTTAACAGCCAACATATTCTTCGTTCTGCTACTATTCACACCAAGAATAATAAACATTGTTAATATATCATTGGCAGTTCAGACACATTGTCATAAAATCTGGTTCTGGTGTCAATCATTTACCTCCTATGATTGATATTGTTGTACATACGTTTTAGTGAAATAACTGGGAAACATAACGAACAAATATAAAATATTAAAACATATACACTTAACGTCCAAAAGAGTTTAATATTATTGCACAGAGAGTGGATGGATGAATGGGTGCTTGCGTATACAAAAGCGAAACTATTACGTTAAAATACATGGATGTTATTTCATTTAGACCATGAATATAGCAATTGCTTTTGTATGTTTGGTTCGTAAATGTTGGGGTGTGTTGGAGAAGGGGTGTGGTTGAGCATTACTTGTCAATCTAGCGATCTGGCGGTGAACCACAATGAAGCTGATCGTATTTCCAATCGTTGTTAAAGTATATTCTGCTGGACACGTTGGTAAACAACAGGTCAAATCCAAAACGTGACTAGACATATGATTGGTCGTCTTCAGCCACGTGACCCAAATCAAATGTATGAGCTTCCATTCTCGAACCTTAATGCGTTTTTGCCTTCAGATAAACGTAAAAGTCATATTGCGTTGCAGTTAGCGACCATACGAAACAAGGCTGGGTATCGTTCATTGCGCAAAGAGAACTGCCACTATAACACATCGCTTGTACAAATGAAAGCAGATGTAACGATTTTACGGAATTAATGCTTGCGGTGGTTCATAAATGTAGAATCTTATTTCGCACTATTGGGGTATTTACGGTGATACAGTACATCGCATGTGCGATAAAAGGCTACAAACTAGTATATCATGTGCCACGGATTGAATATCTCATACCGTTAACACCTTCCGTATGATATAGTTTATAAATAAGAATTCGTTTAGTAATTAGACAATTAGTTTGCGAATCTCTACCAAGTGCTTTTGCATGCATAAGAACTGATTGGGTACGCTAACCCCATTTTATGGATTCATGAATGCATCGCTTGTTGGTCAGCCAAGACTAAGATACAATAACTCCCTAAGATTTTCTTTTGACCTTAATGCGGTCATTAGGATCAAATAAGGGAATAAAGGGTAGACACAACAGCTCCATGTAACAATGTACAGCAACTTTGTTCATCTATGCACTGAATATGCCCGTACAAGACTAATACCACCTTTCCTACCAGATGCTAGCGCAACATATGCATGGCACGCATTTGATTAAAAGTTTACATGGAGCACCATATATGTTGAAATATAAACAACATATCATCATACGATGTTGTTTTAAAGGGGCCGGAGCTTCTATTTTGGAGCTCTTTCGCTATAATCAGGTTTGGTATACCAATGGTTGAATCAATAAAACGTGTGTTGATTTTTTAATGAAGAGGATTGATAAAGGATCAATTTCGGAATAAAAATTTCATAATTAGCAAATGTTGTTAGCTGAGTAATTCGACTAAGACGCTGAACATTGCTGGTAAAAAGACAAATGGCGAGAACGCTGTTCGGAAATGTCAGAATGCCTTGCACAAGATGAAACCAGTTTATTACAATTTGAGACTGACAGCTTGCAGTATTATTACTTCAAAGTGCCTTTGTTTATTTGTTGAATCCAATGTCTGGTTTCTCATTACTATGGGCGATGCCCGTGTTGAGTTTGTTCATATAGATTCTGGACTTGGCCAGCCTTCGTCTTTAAACGCGCCTGGGTTAGATAGTTTCATTATTTCTCCACTGACTGTGGCTGGTGCAACTGAAGAGCATATGCAAAATTATTCCTCCCATAATTATTACCAAACCGTATTTTGTGCAAATGATACGTTGACTGATAATTTTTTAATCGCACTAAGCAATCAGTGTGTGGGGGCGAGGACATATCATGTATCCACACGCAAAATTATTTGACTTCAATACTCGGCCATTAAAAATTACCAACGAATCAGTCATTCGTCTGAGTGATGCACGTATAATTTATTCGTAGCAAATGGCATTAATACGGCCCAAGATGAGTGTACAAAAGTTTCAAAAAATGAAATCTGATAAGGTAGCATGGTAACAGGTGTCAACATTATATGTAGCAAGGTATTTTATGTAATTGATGGAAAGGTAAAATCTTTGCTTGAGCAGACAAATGTTTCCGCTATTATTTTGTTTGCTAGGTTCACAATCGTTCTAATCCTGTGTAACCCTTTAAATACGGAACCCCACAGGCCTCAAGAGGTGTTTTGGGCACGTATACAAATATCTCTGGTTCAACTCGTGATTGCTTCGCAAATTATTCACATATTACCTATTGAAATCTGCTGCTTAACTAACACATACATATATGTGAATAGAAAGGTATGCAAATTGAACTCAAAGAGTAGCAAAAGCTGCATTCATAGCTGTCGTCTTTCGACCGGGCTTTGCTTCTTTTTTTCTTCCTTTGTAAAATATACACCCAAAGGTACGATAGCACAACTCAACTTTATAACTTGCCATGAAAGGAATCACTATGATGACGATCAATATTGCTGATCATTATCTTAATAATACATATAATAATTCATTCTGTTTCATGGACTATAATACATAATGACGTGGAACAAGATTTGTTACAGTGTATATGCCTTATTGTAGATATAGTTTGACGCTGAGTTATCGAGAAGACCCCTAGAGATATTGCCTTTATTGAGGGAGCCGTATTACCGGCTGACGTGTCCCTCTTGTCATTGTATTCAGGTGTCTAAGCGATGGGGTCATTGTATTAGTGAGATACATGGATTATTAATTTCGAAAACTAATATGCATTATTGATAAATCTGTTCCCCTCCTTTGATCTAAGAACATCACTTGTGGACTCGTCTGTAAGACAGCACGCTTACTGTGCTGTGATCAATACACTCTCCACTGTCGCCCTGTGTTATTATCATCCCTTCCTAACAAGCTGGCCATTATCTACCTTTCTGAGTGCAGGTGCCCAGCATGTGGATATAAGAACGCAACGGCACAATGACGCAAACAGTATATATGTAGTTGATGTTGGAAACGTTTTCATTCTATAGGATTGACCTTTAATTGCTGTCTGCGAGGCAAATGTTAGCGTTTGTATCTTTCCCGAAGAGGAAGGAGACGAAACAAAACATGGTAGTTGTTTGAAAGCTACCATAGTGAAAGCAAATGCTTCCGACAGATGTCCTGTTTCACAACCCAACAATACAATTATCCTACTTAACCAGTGAGTCGTTACGACACTCGCTACGAATATATACATCTATTGGCAACAAACATGGTTTTAATGATCCTGTGCATAAAAAAACATTACTTGATTCAGTATTACATAAGAGAATTCGAATCAGTGTATGGGAGTAGGATAGAGGAGCACCTCCGAAGGGAAAAGACTCCGTCTCAAGAGATTATTGTAATCAGAATGATGTCTTGATATCGTCGCTCATGTGTGCGATCTTTGCCGTTGAAACCAATAGATGTACTCACAGTAACGTAACGCTCATTAGTTTATCGTTAGGCATTGGATTGTATTTTGTTTTTCCTTGTGGGAAATGATTGTGGAAAAAAAGAGGACATAATATTCGATCTGTTTGATGCAGATACGCTCTGTTTTGTCCTTATATACTATCATTCTACCGGTCTTTGTTGGCACACTTTGTACATCACCTTTGTTGGCAGAGATATTGATGATTGCACTGTTAACGAGCTTATTCATAGTATCTGGCTCAATAGTTGTTGGGTGCTTTCTCTGGAGCAAAGTAGTACAGGGCAATAAATAATGACCGTTGTTTGAGTTCTTTTCAATTGACCGTAAAGTGCGCTGCTTTTTAAGGCGCAATGCCGCCTCCCGGGCCGATTTGTATTCCAAATCGTTCCAATGAGTGCAAGGCATTTCACATCCAGCCCCATTATCCCTATAATTTCTAGCGAACTGCTGGTGCCGTATGTATGTATGTATGTATGTATGTATGTATGTATGTGTATGTATGTATGTATGTATGTATGTATGTATGTATGTATGTATGTATGTATGTATGTATGTATGTGTATGTATGTATGTATGTATGTATGTATGTATGTATGTATGTATGTATGTATGTATGTATGTATGTATGTATGTATGTATGTATGTATGTATGTATGTATGTATGTATGTATGTATGTATGTATGTATGTATGTATGTATGTATGTATGTATGTATGTATGTATGTATGTATGTATGTATGTATGTATGTATGTATGTATGTATGTATGTATGTATGTATGTATGTATGTATGTATGTATGTATGTATGTATGTATGTATGTATGTATGTATGTATGTATGTATGTATGTATGTATGTATGTATGTATTTTGGGGCTCAGGGTTATGGATATCCGTCGTAGCAAAATGGTAGACAGACAAAGCACATGTTAAGTAAATATGTAGGTACATTCTGATCACCTTTTAGTTTCACGTGTGAGAGCGCAGCGGTTTGTGATAGAGCAGTTAGCATGGCAACATGATACAGGCATTGTTGGTCTGCGCTTATAAATAGCTCAATGCTGTATTTTTGTAAAACAAGCATCTGTTGTTACAACATTTTATACTAGCTTAGCATTCAGACCGATAATATTATTATAATTTAAGTTCTCATCGGATAGTTAAGTGAACGAATTTTTAACAAAGCAGCAGACAATTTACCATTAGTAATTATACGGACGGCACGAGCAAATTATTATATGTATCACTAAGCATAATCATTGATATGCGAGAATGGAGTAGCCAAGATATGTTTGTAATCCATGTTTAATTGGTCCAACATACGACAACAGCGTTTAACTGAATTCGAAGAACAGTTATGTCTGAAGTTGATGCACATCTTTCTCCACTGGTATTTAGATGATGTAGTGACAAGTTGCCTACACATGTTACCGCACATGACCGTCAAAGTCTCAGTCCCTAGATAGTAATGTATTCTAGACAATAACTGTAGTACATTTGATTCAAATTAATGGTGGTCTGTTCGTTCCTCACTATTTGAGGTATGTGTTGTAAAGACCTGATGAAAAACTCAAAGAGACTTTGTGTCATATCAGCAACCTTCGTTCTTACACATTTTGCAATTCTGTACTTACTGCTTGATAAAACTTTGTTTTTATTTTTAAATAGCTTGCAGGATGTCCCGAAATATCTGTGTACATGGACTTTTTTTTAAAGCAAGTGTTTAATTGTAAACAAAACTGTCAAATCTTGATATCAATAGCGTTGCTCAATTAAAGTCATCAAATGGTTGCATAAACACGTTCTATGTTCCCAAATTGCCCAGGGTATTTGCGATATAGCAGTATACCAACTCCAATTAGTTGTGCCTGCATCGTCTTGATACCCACAAAATTATCTAAGATGTCAACTTAAGCTTCGATTATCTTATGCATCGTCCTCGTGAGTGGACAGGTGAGTACCGGATATACATGAAAACGATTACATACAAGTCTACGGAGGCGCCAACTACTTACATTCCAGCTCTTCTAAGGTCGTGCAGATATTGCATCCCTACCGTAAGTCATGTTACTGTATCCATCGGGGTCATCGTGTCGGATGAGGCCTAGGTTTCACATAATTTTGTTTTACGGACCTTATTTTAGTGAAAGGTCTATTGCGGAGAGATTTTCTTTATTTGGACAGAATCATGGTGCAAAACAGTGGCGATGGTAATTATATCACGAGGAACATTTCATTGAAACGGCCGCTGTAGTGCGACATTGTTTTTATGATGGCGACCAGGAATTTACAAATCTTACTAGTTAATCTATGAAGGGTACACTAGTAATTTTTTCGTGATTCTCATTTCGATTAATTACCTGGTGTCAATGTGAATATAACTTTAAAACGCTATAAATTGCAACAATTCATTGAATGAACCGACAACAAAATCTGGGACGATTCAAACGCTCTTATAATTTCGTGTGTAAGCTGGGCGTAAGTAGGTTAAAATCATGTAGATTCAATTCACTCTAATAAAAAACTGTTTTAGCATCACAATTAATCGAGCAAATATTTTTTCAGCGAGGATTTTCATTATACCTATAATGATATATGGAAATATACCTTTCAAACAGGATAGTACGTGCAAATATTTGAAGGGTCCAGCAAATGTTTAAGTACAGTTGATAACATAGATCAGGTGCGTGAATCTGGAATAGGTGGGTGCGATCTGCTTAATGCTGCTACAAGGAATCTGATACAGTGATATTTACAAAGATTTACATGCAACGATCACCCAATTACCTCTTGGAGATGGCTACTCTGCCTGAAATACAGCCGGGTTTAAACATTGTCTTTAAACGGCAAAAAGTCTTGGTTTTTAAAAGAGATCACTGAGCTGGCTGAAACTATCTTATTTGGTGAACTATTCAACGGAGCTATGTCTTTATGGGAAACCCTAGTTATTTTTAATTCCGTTCTAACCATTTTGCCAAGATTCGCAATGCGTTGGAGCCGAGCACGTTGTCAGTCATCTGTTACATTCCATTCATGAATAGACTGGCTGAATACGATAAATGGCGGTAATAATATTTACAGGGGATGCATATTGCATGTCATAGGTCACCTCAAGGCAACAGTCTTCATCTAATGCCCTGAGGGTCCCGGGTATACAAGGCAATACCCGGGCATACGTCCGTGTCGTCCGCCCGTTTGGCGCTATCTTTGGCCGCTCTCTCTTATTTACTAGCCAGGTGTTGTCGGATTATCCCTGCGCTAGCGAGAACCGCTGTGCGCTGGATGTTTCCAACCAACCGTTTCTTGTCTCTTACCAGAGGAAATCCTTCCAGCTCCTTCTCTAGACTGTCTACATTGCCTAGGTTCCCGACCACTATGGGCACGACTTGCGTGGTATAGCCAGACGTCCTGGCCATATCTGCTGCGAGCTCGAAGTACCGTGCTCGCTTCTCTGCAGTTCGGTCATGCACCAGGTGATCGAGTGCCACAGCAATTTCAACAATGTAGATCCGGCGCTCTTTCTTGTCCCAGAGCAATAAGTCGGGTCTTCGGTGCTCCATCCGCTTTGTGGTTGTCAGACATATGTCCCAGACTAGCTCTCCTCCTTCAAACATCTGTACGTGTCGTCCGAGAGGCATGTTTTTCTGAACTCACCGTGCTGTTTGTTCCCTTGGAACTCCAGCCATTCTGTCTTTTGTCCTTCCCTGAGCTGTTTGGTTGTTGGAATCTCTTCCAGTACTGGAACTGGTCCCTGAGCCTTCCATACCTTCTTCGCTCTTTGCAACAGAGTTGCTCGGTCAGGTAGTCGCTTACACATGCTCTCGAGTACGTCTCGCACTTCAAGTATCAATGGGTCTAGGCTCCCTAGAACGTATCTAGACAGGGATGCTAAAGCCACTTGGTATTCAACCCTGAGGCTCTTGAACCCCCATCCGCCCTGGTTTCCCTTCAGGTAGTAGTGGTCCCTGCTTGTACCGAAGAACCAGGCCCAGTTATCGGACATTATTTTTCTCGCTGCGATTTCCAGTTCATCTAACTGCTTGAGATTCCACACTCCTGTTGCCAGGGTGTATGCCAGTTTGCCGACTGCCCTCCAGTTGTAGGCCAACGCTTTGTTGCGGACGTTCAGTTTTGACTTTCATACCACATGACTTGAAGGTTTTTCCTTCCCATCTTTGAGTCGCTGACCATCATCTGATCAACTAGCAAGCAATCGTATGTTCCCCTTTGTCCCTTCCTTAACGCTCGCTGATTTATTGGAAGCACCTCCTCCTGAATAAGGAAGGTGGTAAGGTACCTCGCCATGGCGCTCGTCAGGAATTTATATATGGTATTCAGGCATGCTATTGGCCGGTAGTTGGCCGGTTCGCTCGGGTCACCCTTCTTATAGATCAGTGTGCTCCTTCCTTCGCAGAGCCACTCTGGTATTGGTAAGTCACCCGAAAGGAAACCTGTGACGATGACTCTGAGGGCCTTGTTTGCCCCTGGGATTCGCTTCCACCAGAAGTTTCGAACCCCGTCGGGACCTGGCGCTTTCCACGGTTTGGCTTCCTTGACCATCTTATCCCATGCCTTTTCCGTTAGTAGCTCTGAGACTTCCGTGCGCCACCGAGAACCGGCTTTGCCTTTCTGTTCATCGAGCCACTCCTTCACTTCTCTGGTCAGTTCTTCAGCCTCTCCCGTGTTTCCGACAATATTTCCCCAAAACTCTTCAATTTGAGCGACTTGGGGTATTCCCTCTGGAATCACTGGTGGGTCATCGAGGACCTTCGGCCCTTCGAGTGTGAACCTACGGTTGATGGTTTTACGTTCTTCCCGGAGGTCGGACTGTTTCTTTTCGAATGCTCTAGCCTTCAGCTTAGATAGCAATTCCTCTCGCAGTCGCATTAGTCTGGCGTTCGACTTCCCTCCGGCCAGTTTCGCCAGCTGGCCTAAGATCCATCTTTGTTTTGGCGTTCCGGTCTGCTCGCTTCTACGCCTCCGTAGTTCTTGGTCTACCCACCCGATCTTCTTTCGGGTATCCGCGATCACCGTGCCGTAACCTTTGTCAGCTGGGCGGGGTCGGGTGTCCGACCTTCGTTTGCCGTTTCCATCTAGCTGGCCTAGTGCAAATTGAGCCGCCGTATAGGTGGCCGCACTGAGCTCTTCTGGGGTCTGAGCTGATTTGTTCCAGTATTCACTGAATAGCTCATTTGCTTTTGCTAGTCGGGTTTCGTCAACGATTTCGCCCTTCTTGCCGACGGGTCGTCTCTTCATTTCCTGTAGGTTACGTTGGACTGCAGAGTGAAACAATTCCTTCAAGGGACATGAGTCACAGTCCATGGTCAGTGATGTGGTTGGTTCCTCTATGCAACCGATAACTCTTCTTGTACTGACCGGTTCTACCGTACTACCGGTTGCAGTACTTGTACATGTACCTGTCGGTTCTTCCGTACTACCGACCTCAGTACTTGTACTGGCTGGTTCTTCCGTACTACCAGCCTTTATGGTTTGCTCCGGGACTTCGTCAGCTTGGCTCTCTCCGTCTCTTCGTTCGACCTCCCCTGTAGGTTCGGTCTCTCTATTCTCACATTCGAGAGCTTCACTGGCGATCCGAGTCCCTTCCTCTTTTTCCTTTTCTCCTTCTTCCTCTGCCATTCCGGTCCCACACCATCTGTGCAGTACCTCGCTTCCTTTTCCCAGCATTCCAGCTGGTACCCCGTCGGGGTATTTTTTGTTACTGCGGCGGTACTGCAATATTAAGCTATGGGGTTCTCTTGTACCCGTCCACCTAGGGTACTTTTTCAGCCATGCTTCTTTGAGGTGTCTACCGGAGCATTTTCCTTCTTTGCCTAGTTCGTTCCCAAGAGAGAGTAGCTCATCGATGAGCGCCATTGGCCAGCTTCGTGCAAGGCCAACGGATTTCTGACCCGTCCGGCCACCACCCGTTTTTATCTTGGCTTCTGGAGCCGTTTCATTTCCCCCTGGTGTGGCTCCTACAACGCTGCAGTCCGTTCGGCCGTCCCAATTAAGGGTAGGCCTGCCGTTCTATAAGACGTCATCTATTCTAGTCAGTCTTATTATACAATCTCGTGTATCTTTCAGGTACGTACTGGTAGCACTGTCGGGTTAAGGAAACATGGGGACATGCTGACCCCCGCGCTCCCAGCAATCTTTCCCACTGCGAGCGCTCCGCACTTTGTGCGCTCCGCCCTTACGTTTGCTCCAGACACCCGGGAGTAAGCCCGGAAGTTTATCGCTGCTGGAGGTTTTTCCGGTGAGGGAGTGTTGGTTTCGGTCGCCCAGCTGGATGTCTGGGTCCCCTACTTACGTCGTATTTCTCCTCTAAAAGCCGTGGGTAGAGTTTATCTGGGTCAGTCAACCCCAAACACTGTCATATTGAGCGTTACACATTCCGGGAGGCTTGCTATCTCGTCTGTGAAATGATGTCTATTAGAACTCCAATGGTTACTTTTGATTTCACTTCTGACCGTAAAATGATTATGAATTTGTTTTTATCTTTGCAATATTTTCCTCGAATGATTTTTCATTTCTTTTTCACATTTCGCTTAATCTCTACAAATATAAACATATCTATCGTCGGTGTGTCAAACACACTATCGCAAGTGCTATGTTGAACTACTAAACGCATGTTGCAATCAGTCGTTGCTATGACTAAATAACAGCATTATTGCTAACACTATGCTCGATGCATTTACTGGCGATTATTATGACCACGTGGTATATAGATTCCTGACAGCAGGACTCTCAATATTGTAGACCAATCACTTTGTAGGGGTATACGTTATAGGGTAAAAATGACCGTTAACTGCAATAAGGGATCGCTTTGTAGAATTCCGTAACTGTTTTAATATACCCGGAGGGGCACTTTTAAAGTTCGTTACGCTCTAACTATTGAGTTATCACACCGTTAGGTGCAATTCATTTCAGTGCTGTTTACCTCGAGGAGGTCCGTTGTGAGTATTGGTTAGCGGCACTGCCTGGGTTGATACACCAGTCATCATACAAGCTATGTTATATTACCGAAGCTAACGAAAATAATCAAGGTCATGTTTAATGGCAAGACACGTGACCTTAACCCTTTTACTCACACCAACGTTTTCTTCCTTCCGCTACACCGCACCACTTATTGCAATTAGCTATTTTCGTTGAATAACCCAAGGCGCTTACAACAGAGTCAACACTTATATATTGACGTTTAAATGAAAACATCTTATAGTATTTATGTATTATCAGATGAACTTGCTTCTGCTAATTTGCAGCGCGAAGACTGACGCGAAAGCACCTAGTAACGGCAAACGACTGTGATGAATTGCTGCCTCGGACCATTTCTTATAAGCTGTCTTGTGATCGAAGGAGCTGTACACATGGTAAAGCGAGCAACCAGGCATCAACTGCCGCACTGAGCGACTCGGTGGCTAAACTCATATCAAGCGATATTTCCAGTTCGGTGATTGCAATGTTTTCGTCTACAACATACCGCTAGTCTATTTATTTATGGTTGGTAAACCAATTAAGGGGTTATCATAATGTTGTATACGAAGGATACAGGTTGTATTAATCACTTTCATTGTATGGTGAAAACTGTGTGCAACACTACTTAGGTGAATATCGTACACCAACAACCTGAATACATATCGATCTTATATTATGTAACCTCTCACAAACTAGCCCCATGGGCCTCTAGACGTGTGTATGACACTCATTTCAATTATATAGTTCTACTCAAACAAACAATAGAACTTCTGGATCTTGACTGAGATAACAATAAAGTGAAGGCTATATTTATATATTTTTCTTTAAAATAAGGTTATGGTCCAATGGTGCTCGCAATATATAATATATGTAGGAATAGGTAGGATGTGTTAAGAGTACTATAGAGCAATATAACATAGGTGGCATGGCAGTAATAAGATGGATTGCTAAGAGTAGTCATTATACTATAAGCAAGAGTCCCGGTAGTTTATAGCAGTGCAGAAGCGGTTCGGATCGGTTATGGCTTCAAAGAAGAGCCACTCGGGTTTAAATGTGTAGCCAGCTATGCGAGGTTTGTGCGTCTTGGCTTTGTATTAATGTATGCAAAGCCATAAGTCAAATACCTGTGATGTTAGACATTCTCGTGGGTGGTCAATAATTGCGAAACTTTATGTGTATTATTAATGAATCGTTCAAAATACGTCGGATCCCGCACGCCGTCTATCTATATATAGGCCTGAAACTATGGCGACACATTGATTAGATATTGGGCTCTCTTCACTGGGCTCTCTTCACTGGGCTCTCTTCGCTGGGCTCTCTTCATTGGGCTATCTTCACTGGTGTTTTTGCCAATATGCAACCTTATTTAACGGATTCATGAATGCATCGCTTGTTGATAGCAATACAATTCGCAATTATGCTTGGAGAACTTACAAAAAAAACACGCTACAAAGTCAGCTAAGACTGATTATAAAGCAAACTGTAACTTCAAAGTAAAGTGTTTCTTTGGACATAAATGCGCTAATTAAGATCAAATTAAGAAAATGTATAACAACCTTGTTGACCTATGTAATGAATATGCTCGTTACAGCTAAATACCATATTTGTGAATAGATGCTAGCGCAGCATGCGCAACATATGCATAGCACACATTCGATTCAAAGCTTACAAGCAGCACCAGAAATTTTGGAATATAACCAACATCTTGTCATACGACGTTGTATTAAAGGGGCCGGCGCTTCCACATTGGTGTTCTTTCGTTATTATCAGGTTTGGTGAACTGGGTGTTGTACCCCCGACGGGGAAGCGTCATTCAATAGCTTCACTGGCAGCCGTTCATAGTAGAGGCAAAGGGGGTAAAAAATGTTCTTAAAAAACAAACTGACTTTTTCAAGTGAGGTACATCAGATCCATGGTTAGGTCGCAGTAGTGATCATTTATCACCCCTAAACTCACACATGTTGAATCAATAACAATGTGTGTTGACTTTATTAGTCGAATGGTTAATTAAGGAGTTAAAATTTCGCAAATAGCAAATGTTGATATTATTTTTACATTTAAAAAAAGATATGTACGTCTTAACAGAACAAATGCGATATATATATATATATATATATATATATATATATATATATATATATATATATATATATATATATATATATATATATATATATATATATATATATATATATATATATATATATATATATACGGAATCGGGATGTTTCTGTAGAAAAGCAGGAGTTGCCCAGAATTCAATGCAAAATATGGCATACTATATCTTACGTATCTCAACGCAAAAGTATTTGATCTCAATACCCACTATCAAAAATTACCAATGGATCAGTCATTCGTCTGAGTGATACACAAATATAATTTATTCGTAGCAAATGGCAATATTACGGGCCAAGCCGAGAATAAAGAAGTTTCATATAGGGAATTTAAATCTTGATTTTGTAGCTTGGTAACAGGTGTCAATGTGATATGTAGATAGGCATTTCATTAACTTGCTGTTAGATGACCAATTGTTGAAAGTGTAAGATCTTTGCTTTCATATAGAAATAAAGCTACCGCTATTCGACCGGGTTTTGTTCCAGTTTTGCTTAAATTGTTGTTAAATGTGCACTGCAAAGAATACAATGAGCTACGGGTACGATAACACAACTAAACTTTATTACTTGCCATGAATAGAATTGCTCCAATGTACATAAATATTGCTGTTCATTGTTTTAATGATACACTTAATAATACATTCAATTTTACGAACTATGATACATAATGGCGTGGAACAAGACTTATTTTCTCAGATTTACAAGTGTATATGCCACACAGCAGATTACTTAATATAAACATTGTTCGACGGAAATTACAGAATTGTCGAGGTATTAAATTGCATCAGGTTGGTTTCCACTTAGAGACGACACATTGCCTTCCGTGCAGGTGCCATAGGACTGACTGACCGGCTTGATTTTATCAGTCATTATTAATTGCGATCAATGTGCACGGATAAATATCCTATCCGGTGTCGCCCTGCGTTAGTACCACCCCTTTCTAACAAGCTGGCCATTATCACCCTTTCTGTGTGCAGTTGCCCTGCATGTGGATATTAGTGCGCAACGGCATAATGACGCAGACAGTACCCAGGTATTTGACGATGGGAACCTTGCTAACTGCGGGGCGTATGTTAACGCTTGTTAGTCTGTCACAGGAAAATATGGTGGATCACGAAGCGAGGAAGGAGACAAATCAAAACATCCTAGTGGTTGTTCGGTACCTAGCTGGTATAGGCGGTCATAGCAATGAAACTGAACTATTGTTTTATTTAACATCGTAGCTCAGAACCTTGTTTACAGATGGAGCCATACGCTGCGTTGTGATAAGAACGCATGATTCAAGTCATCCTCCCAATAAATGCCATGCAATATCGGCGATGTAATTACGTTTTGTATCTGCTGATCTTCGAACATACATCCGCAATTAGGCTGATATTATCATATTCTAGAATTAACAACATATAAACCAAATCAGCCATGTAATGCCAAGTGCTGTTTCGAAAAAGCCTCGATATAGATAATGTCGAATCACGGCAGTAATAACATATTGAGAAATGGTGCAAAAAATTTATAGTGATAAGATGCAAAAAAATATTGTCTTTGTGGGATATTGATCTTGCATAGCGAGTGTCACAGGTCTTCAATATTATAACATTTTAAGAGACAACTAGAAGGGCTAGTGAAGTAGGGCTATGTGTCCAAACAAACGTAAAATGATACAGGTTTTTCCTAAATAAAACACAAATGCACTTTTACAATATTTGACAAGATTATTTCATAGGTTTCAATTGTTCTTTCATGACCCACATAGGCACCGACGCAATCATACAAGATGAACATGTCCTTTGGATGCTGGGGTCACATCCCCAGTTCTACGCCCGACTGACTATTTTGAGTGAAACTAGATAAGATATTAAACAGACAGCCCGATGCCCTAGCCATTTGAAAGATACCATGTTGAAAACAAATGCTTCCGGCAAAATACTTGGTTCACAACACAACAGGGCAAGGCCCACGCTAAACCAATGGGTCGCTACGAACAAGCTACGAATAACGGCAACAAACATGGTATTTTTGATCCCTTGTATAAAAACATAATATGATTCAGTAATTTACCAGGTAGAGGAGGGGAGTAGGGGGATGGGAGCACCTCCAAAGGGAAAAGTCTTAGTCCCAAGAGATTAATGCAATCAAGACTTTATATCGACGCTGATGTGCGCGCTCTTTGCGGGGAAAAAAGAGAATCTAATCACAATATCTTATCGCTCGTCAGACGATCAGTAGGCGATGGAATGTATTTTCTTTTTTCTTGTTGGGAATGTTTGTAGAAAATATATTTGTTTGATTTATAGCGAAACGGCCAACGTTTATCACAGAAAGCTTTACTCAAATAAAGCGGTCGATTGACATTTGTTTACAGATACGTCACATGACACAGCCGTGCGTAATATAACGTTGATGCGCTTTGAATAATATATTGTTCATTATCATTCTACGAACGCACTGTTCGTGTGATATAATCCTAACCTCTGATGGTTGTCACTAAACTTTTTCAGTAATCCTGACGAACATATCGTAGTCAGCGGAATGATAAATACATCAAATGAATTCTGTCGTTAAAACTATTCATCCAGGATTACATTACCACCGAGGAAAGTTTTTGTTTGAAAGAGAAGCGCTCATCTTGATGAAGTTACAATATTGTGACAAGAAAGGACATTATTAATTTACTTACAAAATATCTATATCTTATATTTCCCCGGCGTAGGTTGAGTGCTATTTGTGTTGGATTCGATGATTCGCATCAGAGTTGTTTTCATGTGGCTATTACACAGCGAGTTCAGAATGGTCTCTTATGGAGCCCTTATGATGGAGTAAGACTGAAATATACTCACCATGATTGGATCAAAACTGACTCAGTGATTAGCCATACACTGTTGCACGGTCATTTGTAGGACCCTAAAAAAGGCCCAACAATATGGCCTGTATAAACTTCTAAAGTACTAATCGAATAATCGAGGCTAAAGTTAGTTTTCAACAACAACGATGACAAACGATCATGTTGGTGTGAGGTTATCAGGCATTTCTTTTAAAAGATGTCTTATCAGGAATACAGCTAGTATGTTACTTTACTTTACATAAGACAATGATTCAGCTTTAATGACATGAACACCACACATGCTAAAATTACAAATCTGTTAGTCAACTAGTCACTTTATTAAAAAGAATCGTGCCAAAGAAAAACATTGATTATTGACAAGCATTTGTAGTAGATCCACAAATATTTTCTTTGTAGGCGCTTTGTAAACATCAGATTTATTAATGGAGCAGTCTTAAGGCTATTATATTCAAAATGTGGTCATATAAACGTACCAGACTATTGAGAGATTGTAGCTCACTACAAATAACCCATAATGTTGCACCTTCGTCATCATTAATCACAGAACAGCGGTCAATGATACCGCGCGTGACGGCGCCTTTCCAAGAATTATTAGTGGCCCGGCTCTTTCTCTTTGTTTCGATGTATTATGCTTATCAACTTATGGGGCGTGGTGACGTTATCACCAGCTGATCGATACTGTTGCCCCTTTTACGAATTCTAGCAAAATACTAATTAGGGTGTGGCTCCATAAGTACGCAATGAAAACATGAGATTCAACAGAAACGAAGTGCGCGATCATGTGTGACTTATAGCAGAACAAACACCAACGATGGAGTAAATCAATGACGATGTTGTACGTCAATTGCGTTGCTGTACGGTCGTGACGCGCCTACACTCCATGGATGAGGTCTACTACTATTTCACAGAGCAAGTATTCTGCAATGCCCGAATAATGTATATATCAACATAGTGAATATATTGGCAAAGTCATCTTTCTTACATTTCGACCCAACAAAAAGCTGTATGCATGTAAATCAAGGTTTAGCTCTATTACCTTATCAGCGATAGACACATTGGCTAAGGACAGCCGACCGTCGTATTAACTCGTGTATTTCGTCACTGTACAATACATTTAAGTTAGAAATAGAATATACATATATTTGAATATATATTCATTTATGAATATATTTATATATCGATATATATGCATGTATTAATTGTACATATGTTTATAAATATATATATATAAATATAAGTATATATATATATATATGTATATATATATACATATATAAATATATATATATATATATATATAAAAATATATATATAGTATATTCATATATATATATATATATATATATGTTCATATATATATATATATGCATATATATATATATATATATATATATATATATATATATATATATATATATATATATATATATATATATATATCATATATATATATATATATAGAGATATCTATATCTCTCTCTCTCTATATATCTCTAGATCTATCTATCTATATCTATATATCTCTATATCTCTCTATATATCTATCTATATCTATATCTCTATATATATCTATATATATATATATATATAGTGACGATCACAAGCATATGTAGACTCCGACCATTCGTGGACGAATTTGTGAAGTACATTTTTGTCATCATTAATTGTTAATTAATAATTCGGCATATAAATGGACAAGATAGTAAGTTAAACGTACATATCCAACCTGTCGTGCCATATATATTTTCTATTATTTGCGGAATGCCGACATTTTTAAATCATTTTCATTTATCAAGGATTGCAAAAAAAATATTTGTTGTGTAGGTGATCATCATGAAACGTTGGTAAGGTTTTGCGTCACAATTCAATGTTGTAGATAGATAAATAATTTGGGTCAATGAATATATGGTTGTAAGGACAATAGTCATATTTCGGGTTACGTCGACGAAAGATTAGCTAGCAAAATTTAATTTTGCTATAATATTTATAATCCGATAAAATCATCCGTAAAAAGAATATTTTTGAATGTTACTAAGACCTGGACTATAATATTGAAATGATGAAACAAAAATATTTTCAAATATTTTGAAAGAAAATGTGTATTGTATTTATACGGACATAGAGGTATATCCTTTCGTGAACCCAAGACAACGTATAAATATATAGATATACATATATACATACATGTATATCCCCAAAAACCAATAAGCCTGGAACAATTGAGGCACTACTTGTTGCTCTGCAACACAAAACAACACAGCCTTACTGCTATACGGCTTGATTAGAATATCTGTGCTGGCTTGCAGGGGCGGTGAGAAAGGGTCCATATTAAAAAGTCAAACATTAATAAGCCATATATTGTTCTGTGGTTACAATTCAATTATATGGATTTACGAGGATTTACGAGTATCACGTATCATAATCATTAACGCGTGTTCCTCCAGGTTGTTGGCGAGAAACGGAGTCGTCATCATAGATCGTCGGTAGTTACATACTTTTGTCACTTTGTCAAGAGGTAATGCATAGCAAATGAAATCCATAGATAGAACTTAAACTTTAGTTCACCTACAATTAACCCTTCACCATACTCTGATACTTCTCTTATACAATCACGATCAGGAGAGGGACATGCGGGAGAGGGGGGGGGGGGATTATGATTTCACTGTCCAATCCTTTACACCACGCTTCCCTGATAACCAGTTGATATCCGCGAGGTAACCAAAATATTTTGCCGCACTATGTTATGTCGCACTCGATATATATGTTGACAAGCAAACACGTTAATGCAATTGATTGTCAGATGTGTGATGGCATAAACGCGGTGTCTACGCAGCTATATGTATGATTCACAACCTGTTATTTTGCAAGTGCGTCTCTCCTTGCAGAACAGGCGCCAGCGTTTATCCAATTGGTCGGATCGTGTAGCTTGTGCTCTATTGACTGCGACATAACATGCTTACTGTACAGCTATTGAGTAATTAGCCTGCTGCATATTGTGCTGTAAATAACGACCCAGTCCTGGGTATATAAGGGCTTCTCTAGGATTTAACACGATCCAATGGACGCCATGGAGGTTTATATAGCAACAGTTATTGCTACTGATACTAGACGCTGAAGCTAAGGATTACTCTATTTGCTGTCGTAAATCAGCGGGTACGGGATTTATCCGTAAAGCAGGCGCCTCTAGACTTGTAGTACGCATCGGGCTTATTGGCTGGCGATGTTTTACTGAGGTTGAGCATAATTACGGTACATTTACTAAATGGAACTTTAATACGTTTACCGTTAATATTTTGCTCATTCATCTGTGTAGCGATTTTAATTGTGTGGACGTTATGCGAGCAGAGCCTAGCTTAGCTCACCCATTTGAACGATTGAGCCGATGTAATGGCGTGTGATTGCAGATGAATATTTTCCCTATATCATGGTTGTACTCTACAGGTATGATTGTTGTTACTGGGTTTTACAAAGGTCTTATAATGACGGACAAATACTACTGTAAGCTGACATCCATTTGTTAGCTTGATAACACATGCATGCGATCTATCCATTTAACACATTAAAGCGACTGTTATATTTTGGGTTTATCTTATGTGTCGGCTGGTTTCAAGCAACATGGCAGGCTTAAGCTTATATATTCTCCATCTAAATTGCATCTGTGGTTGGCAGATACTGATACATTGATGACTGAAGTGTTTATGTAAAAGTACCGGTATATACTTCCGTTTAATCATTTTCTAACGACGATCGATACAGTCAATTGGCCATAGCTGATGCATCATATCTGATTATCCTATTCAGTGCACATACTGAAGGTCGTCTTTATCGTGGACAAAAAGCTTAAACTTTGATAAAATCATGCCTTGCATTAAGGCTACAGAAGAGTCTTGTTTGAGCAATTTATAGATCACGCCTCAATGTTCATCGCATTGCATGTCGCGATTGTTCATGATAATACAACAATGCCTTAAGTACTCCGAGATCCGGGGTTTTTTACAACAATGATAATACAACAATGCCTTAAGTACTCCGAGATCCGGGGTTTTTACAACAATGATAATACAACAATGCCTTAAGTACTCCGAGATCCGGGGTTTTTTACAACAATGATAATACAACAATGCCTTAAGTACTCCGAGATCCGGGGTTTTTACAACAATATGCAAAAGAGGTGACTTTATGGCATTAAATATTCATTACTTCATATTCTTCGTTCTGCTACAATTCACACCAAATATTGTAACCATTGTTATGACATCGCACTTATTAACATCATGGGCAGTTCATTAAAACTGACACATTTCTAAAAATCTATGTTCTGGTGTCAATCAATTACCTCCTACGATTGGTTACGTTGCACATACGTTTTAGAGGAGTAAATGGGAAACATAACGAACAATATTTAAAACATATACAATGCCTATTAGCATAATATATGTTATTCCATACAGATCGATGATTGCGGCAGGTACATTGAAAACTGGTGTATTGTTCGAGCATCGAAACTTGGACCAACATCGATGACAAGTTAACAGAATTACTCTTTGCCATCTGGCTGCCGATAAAGCTTGATGTGCGTTGGGACCTTCGATGTGGATGCGCCTGGACATGATGGCAGCGATAGTCCAAACCTCTTTACGATGGGTGGGGTAAATATTATCTTTTATTATAATGTGCATTCATACATGTCAGTGCATCCCAATGTCTTCCCAACGGAAGCATGCAGTCAAATGATTACTGTGAAATAGTCTTGAAGTGTTGCTATGACTGTCACGTTGCCAGTCTCATCCTATATTACGAAAATATATCAGTCAAGTGAAACAATGGGTTATAGCATTATCAACTAAATAGAATTCTCTTAATTACAGACTGTGTGACGCTATATAGAATCGACAGAAGCAATCAAGTATTACTATATACTGGTGTCCATTGCCACATGACTATCATATAATACAATACACCGACATGGTATCACAAATAACCGTCGTCTTTTTGGCACCTTGACATCAACTGTAGAGCGAATGATGGCGCTGTGCTATATGTATATGGGCCAGATGGAATTTGAACGTAAAGCCAATGAAACTCGAGTAACGCGCTACGGCGAATTCCGTGAGAACGGACTACGTACGATATGGAGTAAACGTACAACAAATGGACGACACCGATTATTCGTGTGAGAAAACCACCTTATGGTAATAACGCCGTAAAGTGTTTAATATTAATGCAACGAGAGTTATCTTTGACATACGGGGGCACCAGACTACATTGTACATGATTCACTCCGTGATCATTTCTGGCTTATAAAACGAAATTACATTATTTGCAGTCACAATAAACCAATTTGCATTTTTGTGTACCTCGAGACTATTACGAAAGCACTCTAAGGTAACAAATGGCGGGTATTTCAGTTTTTTCCTGCATCTGTTCCAATTAGGTATCAATCGGTTTTCATCCTAAAGCTGCAAGTCATGGCACCTAGTGATCCTCGGCAGGACATTGAACGTTATATAAAATGAGTGGTTTTCAACCAAAAGAATCAAGAAAGCAGCTTATTGACTTGGCCATTCTTTTGATCAGCACGCAAATATGTGTTAATTCAGGTATGCAGGGATGCATCCATGCGTACATGCATGTATTTATATATATTTGTATGTATTTGTGTATGTATGCATGCTAGTATGTATGTATATATGTTCGCGTCATGGGGATAGATTGGTGAATGAATGGATAGATGGATGGATATGGGGATGAGTGGGTGGGTGGGTGGGTGTATGTATGGGTGGATGGGTGCTTGCGTATACAAATTCGACACTATTACGTCAAAATACAAGGATATTATTTAATCTTAGCATTTGTGATGATCACTGATAGTATCAATCGCGTTCTTATGATTGCTATTATAGATCGCTGAATATTATACATGAATGTATTGTCATGCAGTACCATATATAAGGCCCTATTAATATATTGTTTGTCAGGTGCAAATGAATTTCTAAATGTCGGCTGTTAATCCCCTTCACATAAAGTATCGCTTGATATGATATCTGAGGGGTGTACTATATGCAGATAGTTGATACCATCACGCGTGAATCAGCCTAACGTAGGACACGCGTGATTTATCCACAAAACGGTTCCTTCGCTGGTTACTACCTTGACAGTGAGTCAAACTAATTTGGATAAGGTCGCCGTTGCTGCTCGCGAGAATCCGCTTGTCTGACTGAATTTTTTCCTGGTGATAATATATCCATCTACAAAAATAATAACGGGTAGGCTGAAACTATTCCACCATCGGCAAAGAGGTACGATTGCATGAAAATAATCGTTTCGGGGGTTCAAGGTAATAGATATTTGTCAATGGTTGACAGTTTTCTGCCTTTTATTGCCTATTATTGATTGTGTCTGCCACTTCGCGACACATTCAACATTGTATCTATATGTAGCATACACAATAAAATAGACTCTGACTTTCAAGAAATAAGACCATTTACACTGATAAAGAACAAACACTATACCTGGTCTATTTAAAACTAGTTAATGGTGGTTGCGTTTATATTATCATAAGTGTGTGAATATTGTACCCAAATGTACCATATCAGAGGTACATACACAGCCGCTCGTGCTATCCCATTTGCTGAATAAAAACCAGTAGACAAAGATTGCACATGTCTAGTCAATATATAGGTTAATGCTGAAAAATGCTATATCTGTGTAATATATATATATATATATATATATATATATATAATATATTATATATATATATATATATATGAATAAAATGTCTATAGTATATATCTATTAATATCTATATCCATATATATATATATATATAGCTATCAATATATAGATATATATATATATATCTCTATATATATATATATGTATATATATATATATATATAAATATATATATATATATATAATATATAGTAATGACTTATATATATATATATAGATAATATATAGATATATAGATATAGTATATATGAATGATAGATATAATATAGATACAATCAATATATATATACATATATATATTACCGTGGTCATGTGTATATATATATATATATTGTCTTTATACTATATGATTTGCATACAATTTGATAGATATGATATTGGAGATATTATTTATACACTCGACTTATATAGATCTATTTTCATCCTATATAGATATCATGGTCTCGTATATTATATATAACTGCGTCTAATATATCCTTTAAATATCCAAATATATTCATATATATATATTATATATATATATATATCTTGTAATATTTTATTATATATATGCTATATATTATATATACGTCATTGACATGACATATATATATATATATCAATATATATATATCTCTATAAGTGAAAATATACACAATATATGACCTATAATATATTTGTGACTATATGCTTGTCTTTATTATATCTATATTTTATCTAATAAATATATATATCCATGAAATATATAGGTGCAAAATATATATATACTATATATATATCATAGGATATATTATATATATCGGCATACATTGATATAATTAATATAATAGACTACCATATATAATATATTATATAATTTATAATATATATATATAATATCTCAAAACTATACCGGGAGGCTGGAAACTATTGTATATATATATTATATACTATGATATATATTCAATATATATATATTATATATAATATTATATATATATATATATTTATATTCTATATATATTATATATATAATATCTCTATATATATTTCATATATTTATTTAATATATATATCCTATATATATATACATTTAATATATATAATCTGCTAGTCATATGTACTATATATATACATATTTATATATAAATGTATTTGTAAATATTGATAAATGTTTATAGATAAGAGTATATACACACACATATATATATACGCTCAATAATATATATGCGGTTGTTGAAGTGCTTTGTCGGTGTGTCATGAATTATTTATCCACTCGACTTACTTCAGGATCTCTTTTAACTCAAGAAATCACTGTCTCGTCATTTACGGTCGGCCGCAAAATAACTGCGACTTACTAATAATCTCCTTGAAATAAAGATTTCCCTTGATTGAACACTATCCAATGAACGAAATGGAGGTTTATATATCCATACCAAGTGGTACTGACACTATATACATATTCTCATTGCCACTTACCTTTGCAAAAATTGAGTCTGAGAGGCGATCACAGAAATGACAAATGATTTCCGTAACAGAAACCAGCCAGACGCATTCATTCAATTTAACGGAACATAATTTTGCTTAACTCAACAGCGGCATTGCTCATAACAACTATAATTTAAAAGCCACCATTGGTGCGCAAACGACAGCCAGTATTGTTTTGTCTATTTGTATGCTACAATAACTCTTTTTTGTTTCGGAGGACAAATTAAGACATTTGCTAATTGTTGCGAGAAAATTATTGATTGACGAATACTTCCGCGATCCAATATGAAAATCTCCATAAAGTCATGTAGTAATTAGTCAACTCAATAAGGCGGTGGACACAGCTGTCTCTACAGCGCTAGCTTTGTCCTTTTTTCCTAATACCGAGTTTTATCAAACCTAATTAGGAACAGTTGAGCGCCATGCACATTGGTCTTTTGAGTCCAATAACATTTTGCAACCTCGATTTCAATGTGTACTTACGTGATTGAATACCAACAGAAGCGGTGTCAACAAATGCTACAGTATCAAATTCCTTTTGATAACAACATTGTTTGTTTTCTTTAAATTATGTTGTGCGGCAGCACGTTACAAAAAAAACACATGGCAAACCTTAAAATATATCAACAGGACACACATTTCCTAAGGATCAAAAGGTCTTTCGATAATCGGAATTTTGCCTGACCATTGCCAGTATTAATCCTGCAATGAAACGATATCTGTCACATATAGGTGCTCACAGATGATCAAAGTTTTTTAAAGGGAAACATCGTACTTTTGCAGCATATAACTGAGTGTTTTTATGTACACAATCATCAAATATCACATATGTCATTTTAAAGCGCTTATGGTCAAACTACCCTCTTTTATTTGCTTATCTTTGTTTAGCTGACTTAAATGGCCATGTAAATAAAATCTATCGCTCTACCAGCGTAAACAAACACCAAACTTAGTCAATCTTTGCAGCTGTAACTTACTGCGAGTCTCTTTGTATTTCGTAGCATATTAATATTTGACGAAGGTCCATGCAAAAACAAGGAGGAAGCCTATGCAAATATCGATCTAAAAGACTTGTCATCATAAGCCCTCATTCAATATCTATTTGATCAAAGCCGATTTAACGGGCTCGTTCAAGACGAAAGAATTTGAATTACTCCATTTATAAGCCTCATCAGATCCAAGTGTTCGAATAATTATACTAGTTTATGCAATGTTATCATTTATCCGCAGTTTTAAAAACAGAATCACGTTATTTTCGAAGATATTTATCTATTAACGGCATATCAATCGCAAGCGTACATGATGTAAGTATTCAGAGGCAATTGTTTCTTGATCTGGAATTTAATCCAGTGCAGCGGACGCAATTGTACAAAAGCGACCATGAATATTGCAATTGCGTTTGTATGTTTGGTTGGTAAATGATGGGGTGTGTGGGGGAAGGGGGTTGGCTGTTTGTTACCTGTCAATACAGCGATCTGATGGTGAACCACAATTAAGCTGATCGTATTTTCAAACGTTTGTATAGCATATTCACCTGGACACTGTGGTAACCAATCAGTCAACTCCAAAACGTGACTAGAAATGATAGGTGATGTTTTACGTAGTAACTACTGAATCAAACATAACGATAAGAAGATTGTTGCCAACACAATGCAATACAATATTCCTCTGATAACGTTTTATCAATTCGTCAAATCTTTAATGCAAAAAGCTCGCATCAATAAGACAGAGCAACGCCAAACATTCTTGTATAACATTTTATACAGACTTTACTATTTTCATCAATGACTGAAACGTTGACAGTCAACAGTTAAAATTTACAAACTTGTCCATTGTGAGATTTCATGATTGAAATAAGCCTATGCACCAATTACTCCGTATTGGCTAGAATGTTAGCCAGTATATGTCCACGATAAGTGCGTCATTACACTGCTGACATTCGATGGCACTCATTGGGTAAAACATTTGAATACTGCATTGTGGTCTCTGAAAAAGAGATCACTTACAGGGGTACACAAAGTCATGCAATTAAATATTTTAGAATAACAAATAGACTAGTCACAAAAGAATCACTGTTCGTCCAAATAAGCATCAATCTGCCCGGAAGCAAAGATGCAGCCGTCCATGTCCTGATGGGACTGATTTTTAATTCATGAGAAAATTCTAAAATATCATTTCAACCTTGTTGTCATATTGGTTTGGTGTCGTTTATCTGTACGCCAATCAACCGTGGTTTAAAAAGAGCAACTAGGTCATTTAGAAGTTATGTGTATTATTTGCAAACAAACCTCATGCAAGAAGGAATTGCCAAATGCGCACTTTGTCATCGTTCATTACAGCGAATAAAATCATCACAAATCAGGGTGTATGTACAGGTACTGAGTACGATCACACAAAGCGCTACAAATGACATGCTAGGATGCCGGTCATGAGATTTATACATGCGCTTCTCTTCTAGCAAACTCTTTCCCTGGTGGATCAAACGAAAAAAGCATACACCATGGTAAAAACCATACACCATGTCCAACGTTAATTACATAGACAAAAATCAGAGAAGGGGACTTTTCTAAAGCGGGAAAGAAATTATGTATGTTATGTAAGGGTGAGACACCCGTCATATGCCGCGGCTAAACTTCGCCCTTTGATTAATTTCCCAAAATAATCATTGGGTCCACTATACATGTGTTATGCGCAATGGGGATTCGAGGCCGACAACAAGGGCGTCACATTGCACATGTGGATTTATATAGTAGTAAGATATTATGTATCATATCTCATGAAGTTATGTACGCATAGACAAGTGTTTAAGTGCGTAGCATTTATTACCATAATCATGCATAGTAATTGTGCCCACTCTCATTAAAGTATTCAGAGCATCCTAGTACCGATGAAACGGAAAGGAACGAATATTGTCCATATCTATCTAGTAAAAGAGAAATTAATACTGGCCCAATAATTATTCTAATAACACACAATTATAATGATAGTCAGCATCCAAAAATAAATGAGTGGCTTTGATTTTGACGCAGCAGTTGCGCTGCTTCTGCTTACATGCATACATGCTTGCATGTTTGCATGCATATTAAAGCTGCTTTCATGTTCTAATGGGTTGATATATTCGTATCAGCTCTAGGATCGCATAATATTGGGAATAGATGCATCTTTAGTTTTTAGTATTACAATAAAACAAACAAGTGATTTCCCATTTGGATAATGCATGCAAGACTATGTGTCCATGACGCAGATGCGACAACAAATTTATAAGCTAGCAATGCTATTGGCTTTCAGTGCTTGACAAATAGCATCAAGAGACCAATACACTGGTTCATGGTAAATGCAAATGACGCAATTTCTTTTTATTACCCTAGGATGTGTACGGACTTAATGATTTCTGTTGATTATGCAAATGCCGGGTTATATGCATCAATATTAACCACCTTTGGGTATAATCATTCATGAACAAATATCCCCAAAGACAGTTCTCTTCATGCAAATTATCAGTTTGCTTCACAGTCACCCCATATGTTGTCTTTTCGCTGCGTGCGGTTCCTGCACATTGCTAACTCCATTCCTCGCCGCGACCAACCAACTCCAGCCTATGCAATGAATTCGAACGTCGGCTTATGGTGCTGCGTTGATATACGCAGACATATATACAAATAATATAAAGATATTTCTTCAAATAAATATATAAATATGAATATGTATAAATATATATATGTATATATACGTATACATATGTTTATATATATATATAAATACATGTATAAATACATATATAAATATATCTATATTTATTTATATATCTATACTTATATATTTGTATATATATATATATATATATATGTGTATATATATACATATATATAAGTAAATATATATATATATATATATATATAATATATATATATATATATATATATATATATATATATATATATATATATATATATATATATATATATATATATGTATATTTATACCGTTTCTGGTTCTTTTATATACTTTACTTTATCATATTGGGTAGTTACTATTCACACAATCATCACTGATACTTAAAAAGCCATTAATACTATCCATGACTTCGCTGCTCCGTCCAAAGATGCCTTTTCGAATGAATGCAATACATGCTTACGACAGCGTCTCTCTTGGTTGCAGCTATTGTTGTTGGTGCGAAATTTATGTCGACTTCTATTGTCTATATACGGCTCTTCATCCACTGCTATCCGATTGCGCATTATTTAATGTACCTCCTTTTGACACGAGATAAGTCGAACGCTGCCATTTGATATTCTACAAAACCAGGTGCATGAAATATACTAGCGTAGCGATTATGTGAGACGGAAATGACATTTTAATGGCGCTTTCATTCAGATTATCCCTGATCACCGATGGTTAGTATATCAAACAAAGACGAGATAAGGTGACACCTACCCCTGTTGAGCTCTATCAGTGTTCCATAGTTATTTCCGGCAATATCCAGAGTAGGGTGTGGCTTTATCTTTGTGCAATCAATGGTACAAATTATTCTCCACGTGCAAAGTGTGAAGTCGTGTCATTAATCGGACAGCTGCAAATAATGTATTTGATGTTGGAAACGTTTTATTTCAATAGGATTGACCTTTAATTGCTGTCTGCGAGGCATATGTTAGCGCTTGTTAGTTTGCCGCAGGAAAACATGGTAGATAGCAACAGGGAAGGAGACGAAACAAAACATGGTAGTTGTTGTTTAGGACCTAACTGGTATAGGGAGCCAGGGTAAAAAAACTGAACTGATATGATGTTTGGGGACTGTTTTAACTAAGACACACATGTGAAATTTGTACTACCGTTGTGACACAGTATTCGTACTATTGGTTTATTTCACAGATCGGAATAGTGGACTTCGAATAAAAAGTTATTACCATCAAGACGTAGATGACTTCATCTTTACACATAGACTGGTTAATGTCAATTTGTGTCACTATTTCGAGTGAAATTGGGTAAGAAATGGTACAGACGAACAGATGCCCTAGTTATTTGAACGCTGCCATAGTGAAAGCAGATGCTTCCGGCAGAATTTGACACTGCTTAACCAGTGAGTCTTTACTGAACTCGCTACGGATATATATCTAATGACAACAATCATGGTCTTAATGATCCTGTGTATAAAAAAACATTATTTGATACAGTATTACATCAGACAAATCGAAGCAGAGGAGGGGAGTAGGGGGAGGGGAGCACCTCTGAAGGGAATAGTCTCAGTCTCATGACATTAATGCAATCAGAATGCTGACTTATTTCGACGCTGATATGTGCGCTCTTTGCATTGGAAACCGAAGTATGTAATCACAATAACGTAACGCTCATCAGTTTATCGTTAGGCATTGAAATGCATTTTGTTTTTGCTTGTTGGGAATGTTTGTTGACAAAAAGAGCATAATTTTTTATCTGTTTGATGCAAAACGGCCAAATGAAGTTAGCGAATGACATTCGTTTACAGATACGCTCTCTATCGACCTAACAGACTTCAAGTCATTTCGACACAGCCGTACGCAATATAACATATATACACTTAGAGTAATAGGATTTTTATATTCATTCCACCGATCTTTGTTGGCACACTTTGTACATCCGCGTGCAAAACGCTATGGACTGCTTGCTGTCACAATGTGGCGTGACAGACTCGAGGCGTATCTGCTTTGTTAGCAGAGATATTGATGAATGCTCTGTTAACGAGCTGATTCAAAGTATCTGGCTCAATAATTGATGGGTGCTTTCTTTGGAGCTAAGAAATCACAGGGCAATAAATAATGACCGTTGTTTGAGTTCATTTCTATTGACCGGAAGGTACGCTGCAATTCCAGGCACAATTCCGACTAACGGGCCGATTCGCATACCAATATCGTTCTTGGTTTGTATTCATGTATTTCTTCTATATTGTGCCAAACACCGTTAGAAAATGACAATGTCAATATCTTAGAAACAGTTTGTTTGATCCTAGATCACTTTGAGGCCGATAAGTATGAGGCTTTGACCGCTACACATCTCTAGCAATTAAATTGTGCCATCATCATTCGTGGACATACTCGGAGTGCTACAACAAGTTCGGGCTAATGAGAAGACGTGGATCAATCTTTTGATATCTTAAAATGAATGTAATTGACGGCTAGGCATTTCGAATAGGATGCCTAACCAAAACCAAGTTGCGCATTAGTGTTATTTTAACTGATAATGAATAAACAGTTTTAGCTATATACAAACTGTTCATATAATGGCGCTGGTTATATAACGGAAGCATGCAGCCAAAGGTATACCATGAAATTATCAGGAAGTGCTGCTATAATTGTCACGTTGCCAGTTTCATCCAATATTACATTAACGTGTGACATGTAAGCTAGAAGATCAACAGGCTATAGCACTAGGTACTAAATTTTATTGAGTCGACAAAAGCAGACGGGTCTTAAAATATACCAGTGTCAATAACTACATGATGGCTTCAAAGTAATACAAACATCCGCACGATTCCACAGATAGGCGTCGTCGCTTTGTTATCTGGACATCAACTGTAAAGCGAATGATTGCGCTGTGCCATGTGTGCAAGATCGAGTTATTATTGAACGTATAGCCACTGACACGGCAGCGCCGCGCTACGGCGAGTTCAGTGAGAGCGCCCAGAGGATATGTACTTATACCGTATGAGAAAATTGCCTTATGTCTTATTGGTGATGCATTACTATGAAATTCAAATGTATGACCAAGAGTTGAAACGCGAGGGTGTATGTATGTATCCTGGTATTGCATATTTGCATTCACAATTAACCATTTGTGTGATTGTCTCTTGTATGTATGCTATAAAAGCCCTCCGATGTATAACTGCTAGCGTTCCATTTGCTACTGTCTGTATGAAATTATGTCTTCAATGTTTGGGAATCAATAGGTCTCAATCTTGTAGCTGCAAGCTGCCATGCCACTCTTTTGCATAATTTAGTGGATTTTGGCAGAACATGGGACGGAAAATTAAACAAGTGTTTTCGACCAAATAGATCAAGAAGCCAGCTTATTGATTGGATGTATGTATGTATGTATGTATGTATGTATGTATGTATGTATGTATGTATGTATGTATGTATGTATGTATGTATGTATGTATGTATGTATGTATGTATGTATGTATGTATGTATGTATATGTATGTATGTATGTATGTATGTATGTATGTATGTATGTATGTATGTATGTATGCATGCATGTATGTATGCATGCATGTATGTATGTATGTATGTATGTATGTATGTATGTATGTATGTATGTATGTATGTATGTATGTATGTATGTATGTATGTATGTATGTATGTATGTATGTATGTATGTATGTATGTATGTATGTATGTATGTATGTATGTATGTATGTATGTATGTATGTATGTATGTATGTATGTATGTATGTATGTATGTATGTATGTATGTATGTATGTATGTATGTATGTATGTGTATGTATGTATGTATGTGTATGTATGTATATGTATGTATGTATGTATGTATGTATGTATGTATGTATATGTCTGTATGTATGTATGTATGTATGTATGTATGTATGTATGGTTGCTGCTTGAGCAAAGAGGCAAATTAATCAATGTACGATAGAATGTAGATTAGCTCTGTAGGTATGCGCTTATAAATAGCTCAATGCTGTATGTTTATAAAACAAACATCTGTCGTTACAACATTTTATACTGGCTTAGGGTCAAGACTGATAATATTATTATCATTTAAGTTCTCATCGGATAATTAATTTTAAACAAGGCAACAGAAAAATGTTCAGAAGTGATCATATGGACGACTCAAGCAAATAATTGCATGTTTCACAAACCATAATCATTGATATGCGAGAATGGAGACATACAAATTTAACCAAGATATGCTTGTAATCCACGTTTAATTGGTCCAACAGCGTGAAACTGGAGGCGAAGAACAGTTCTGTCTGAAGTTGGTCACACCTTTTGCCACTGGTATTTAGTTGTTGTTGTGACAAGTTTAGCATACACATGTTACAGCACATGACCGTCAAAGTCTCAGTCTATAGATATTAATGCATTCAAGACAAAAACTGTAGCACAACTAATTCAAATTAATGGAGGTCTGTGCGCGCCTGTCTATTTGAGCTCTCTGTTGTAAAGAACTGATGATAAAATCAAATACTTTAGATAGACTTTGAGTCGTTTTGACACAATTTGCAATTATGTACTTGCTGCTTGATAAAATTTGTCTTTGTTTTTATTTATACGTAGCTTAAGAGATGTCCCGAAATATCAGGGTACATGGACTTTTTTTTATTTGATTGTAAGCAAAACTGCCAAATCTTTATATCAATTGCGTTGCTCAATGAAAGTCATCGAATGGTTCCATATACGCATTCTATGTTCCAAAATTGCCCAAGGCAATTGCGACATAGCAGTATAATACCAACACCAATTAGTTGTGTTTTAAAGGACATATAAAATTCATAATCAATATGTGAGGTTTTGTGTTCAATCTTGGCAAGTCGTGCACAAATATCCCAATCAATTGCTTGCTGTCATAAAGTGAGGTGATTAATTCAAGACATAACAGCTATGCAAGCCAAAATATTGAAAGATGCAGGTGTTAACAAGCTCATTGTACCTGGAATAATCGTGAATAGGTGCATTTTATAGAGGAAAAGATAGAATTATCAACACTAAGCTTTTCATGGAATGATATTCTGTATATCGACGTTCGTTACACTGATAGTGTAATTGCAAAACAGGCGACACCTTTAGCGCATATATCACTGATGTCAATAAGTGTAAGTATCGTCTTAATATCCATAATAGCATCTAAGATGTCAACGTCAGCTTAAACTCGGTTGTATTGCCCTCGTGAGTGGCATGGACAGATCAGTATCTGAGAAAAGCGCGACGTTTTATTATACTAACTATTGTTAAGAATATACTATTTTCATTCATCATAGCATGTAGACATGTAACGTTATTATTTAGTGACTACGATATATTTTAATAGAAGTCCTTCTTCGTAGAAGCTAACAAACGCTTTGCAAATTAACAGTATCGAAAAAAAGTAGCCGACCTATTGACAGCTGCTGGGTGGGTCGCAATGACCTAGTGGACAGAACGTCCTTCTTGTATGACTGTTATTATGGTTTTAATGAAAACTTGTTGATATAAATAAAGTTCGGTCGCCAAACATATGATCAATAAGAGAGATATGCAGGTTTCTCCACTTTTATCAAAACACACGGAAACTCCCGGATTACATCAGTCAATACCTACAAGACAATGGCGGAATCTCCTATATAATGTGCTGCCCCCCCCCCCCCCCCCCCGCCCCGCCCCTCCCCATCCCTCCACTCCTCTTCGTGATTGGGCCTAGTAGAGTTCACATGTTTACTGTTTATTCATCAGGAAAACCAGGTTGTCAACAGAAACATTATCATGAGCAGTGATCGTTCAGCCAGAGAATTACCGATAAAGCACTTAATATCCGTTTGAAGAACTAGCCAGTATGCAAACATAGTCACCACCATTAGCAAAAATATCGAGAGTTTGATTTATTTTTTGACTGATTGGCTGGTTGTGATCTTCTATTAATGCCTACAATGGTAAATAAGTCCGGTGGTAGGGCTACCAATTGATTTTTCCGCATTCGAGATTGACAATAAAAATTTACCAGACTAGAGCTGGTCCGTGAGGACGTCTTTGTGACAAACCTGTGACCAGGCAATCGACGTGCTTTGCATCATACCTCTTTGATCTCCAACGCATCCCTTGTTTTCATGTGATAAAGTTGATCTGGATTTATGTCAATAGATCTGATACCGAAGCTCACGCTATATTCATTCATCTTCTATAGAGCGTTGGCGGACTATCCACAAATCTCTTTCGCTCTCTCTTTCTCTATCGCCCTCTCAAAGGGGCACGATTAGAGGACGTTACGGTCTAACAGCGGGGTTATAATACGTTTATGTGCAGTTCATTTCCGTTCTGTTTGCCTGAAAGAGGTCAGTTGTGATAATTGGTTCACAGCGATGCCTGTGTCGATACAGCAGCTACATGCAAGCTATGTTGTATCAACAAAGCTGACCAAAACAATTAAGCTCATGTTTAATGGCAAAACAGTCACCTTAATCACATCAAAGTTATCTTCCTTCCGCTACACCGACCCACTAATTTCAATTGGCAATTTTCGCTGGATAACCCGATGCGATTGCGACAAAGCCATCATTTCTCTATGGACCGGTTCAATGAAAACAACATATGGAGTTAATGTATGATCAGATGAGCTTGCTACTTTTAATTTATAGCGTGAAGACTGACGCGAAAGCATTTCGTAACGGCGAACGACTGCGACGAATTGCAGTCTCTGGTCACTTCTTATCAGCTGTCTTGTGATCGAAGAAGTGGTAGACATTGTAAAGCGGGCAATCTTGCATGTGCTGCCGTACTGAGCGGCTCAGCATCCAAACTTATATTAAGCTATATAACAAGTTCGGTGATTGGAATCTTACCTTCTACAACATACCGCTAGCCTATTGACTTGCGGTTGGTAAACATAATATGCGGTTGTAGAAATGTTGTATACAAAGTTATTCATCACTTCCATTGTTTTTAGTGATAGCAATGAGCAACGCTACTAAGATGAATATAGTACACCAACAACATGAATAGATATCGATCTAATATTACTGGCCTCTAGACGGGTGTATGACACTCATTGCAATTATTTTGTCCTACACAAGCAAACAATAAAACGAATGAGATAACAATAACATGACTCCCATGCGTTTTGATTGAACGGAACCAACTTTATCAATGAATGGCGATGAAGGCTGTATTTATATATTTTTCTTGAAAACACGGTTATGGTCAAGTTATTCTCGCATAATGAAATATATGTAGGAATAGGTAGGATGCGTGGAGGATACTATAGAGCAATATAACAAAGGTGACATGGCAGTAATAAGATTGATTGCTAAGAGTGGTCATTATACTATGAGCTAGATTCCTAATAGCTTATTGCTAAGCGCTGAGGCGGTTCCTACGTGGTGACGCAATATCAATCGGCTACGAAGTTTCTAAAGGCCAGCTAAGTAAATAGACATAGTAAATGCAGCATAAGACTTCAAGTACAATCACAATTTCGTCGCATCATCATGTATGTACATCGGTCAGCGCATTTGTGTCATGTTCGCGACGGCATATTCGGCCACACTGTACATTCCACAGCATCATTCCTGGTGCGTTTACCTTTCCGTTTATTCTTGGAATTCGCTAATAATTTGGAATCGATTGTGACTATTACATGACGTGCATTAGTTTGAGTTAAGTAAAATTCAAGTAAAAAACTGCTTTTGATATATAAAAAACCCTACACTTAGGATTTAAAAGTATTGCTTAATATTCACATTGATACGATCATGAAAAGGAACTTGGCGTGTGCCGTTTATGTCTAACATGCTACCGAGTTCAAATGTACGACGTCTGTCATTAGTTGGGTTACAAAATATTGCCGAAATACAGAGATTCAACCGCTCGTCAAAAATGATATGTAAAAGATGGGCCTAAAACGTCGAACTATAGCGACAATGAGGTTCAATTCATTGCGCACAAAAAATATACCATGCTTGATGCAGTGAAATTTTCACCACTACCCAATATGACAAACTAGCTCAGCGGAAGTGAAAAACAAGACGAAAAAACAATTACAATCACAAATAGATTAGTACTAAGCATAATCTGCGTTGTAGCACCAGAGCCTCACATTTCGTCAGACACCATTAACCCCATGCTCACCTGAATGGCGTCAAACGTAATTACATCATTTACATTCACAGTATATCAGGATGTAAATTAGTCCCCCGATAGCAAGCGACGAATGTTCAAACCATAGTTGGTAGTTATCTCGGATTTTACCATGTTAAATTGCAGTCTTTAAGTAGTAAGTTATGATTCATATAAACCTCATTTCCTATATATTGGTCTGCTGCCAATTGGCCTTTTTATTACGTTGGGTCGGAAGTCCCTTCTTTGAAATGAAATGGCAACCAACGGATAAGAACGTCAGTTAATTCATATGGCTTTTCTGTTTGTCAGTATATATTCATTTTTTTCAGGATAAACAAAACTGAGCTGTCTATCGGCCACATGCTTATCCGTCATCAAAGAAAACCGACATTAGCATGGAGCATAAGCATTAGCATAAGCAACGCCTCCAGACGCAACCTTATGGATATGCTTTTATGGATTAAATTATGCAAGCTTGCATTGGTTTTTATTGGTCGTCTTTTTACGCAATCTGCACAATCAGTACTATGCCTAGCAGCGATACACACTCTTTAAATATGGATAAATGACCCCGTATATCATAAAGAGAAGCAAGGGTCTCTTACTAGCCAGCTGCGGCATTGTCTTGTATCAATTTGCCACCTTGACATGAGAAGTCATGATCGATGAGTGATTAGTTGGTCGTAAATACGTGTAGCTTTTGATTTAAGATTGTAATTAGAAAACAAAATTAATATTACTTTTCCTATAGATTAGTCTGCAGACGTGCACTTTAACAACTTTGTGTAACACTACATTTACCCACCAAGCAGACCTTCTGTGGTGTGCTTTCTGCTATCCTTAATGTGATCTTGTAAGGAATGGCAGGCACATGATGACTAATTATAACGCTCTGGCTTTAAACTGTATCTGGCAAATATATATCATTATATATGAAAACAGGCTGCAAAGTATGAACAAATATTTGTTTGATACAAACATTGTAAACATATATGTATATTCCCAACAATAATAGCTTACACAATCGGATTGAATTGAACTTAAGAGGACAGTAAAGAATATGCACCTGAAATGTCAATTATATTTGGTTTGCTATCTCATTGATATAGGAGCAGTGATACTAAACATTCACTTCTAAATCTTCCACACGATTAGAGAAATACGATGAACAATATATTCTTGTTCAGATGTAAGATTGCCCATTGCACCTGCCATTTGTTGTAATGCTATAATGAACATTTCTCAAATAACATTATACAAGTGCAACGAATTGATATTTATCACAGGACAAACTGTTCACGGCCGCTAAGGACACGTTTCTTTAAGCGATCCACATCTTCAGCATTTTCGACAACTTTTTGGATCATTTGGCCTTTCTGACTGAGCGAATATAAGAGCCAGAGGTTGTATGATCATAGCAATGATCATATATGACGGCAGCTGAGAGTAATTCAGGCTTGCATAATCTACTGCAGTGATATTGTACGGCTTGGGGTGAAATACCCGTTGATGTCCTCATGGCACTCATGGGGTAACGACTTTGAAATTTGCAGTCGCAGCACTACCTCGGGAAAACAAACGAGGATAAACAATGTTCTGGGCTTAAATATCCAAACATGCCGTTACACGTAGCAGATACTATCTAGTGAGAACACCTGTTTATATCCATCATTCCGCCGATACAACGAAGGAGTCGTCCACCTCCTTATAGGCGTGACGTTTATTTCATGAGGCCGCATTCTTAGATGAATGTCACTGCAAAATACGAAGTGATGGTTGTATGAATTATCTTCATTTTGAGCTCTTTCTTATAATGTTAGTTGATTCCATCTGAAATGACTGTTGCTATAGCTGAACTCGCAAACAACCTCTAGGTCTCGTGTCTCTCTTGTTGGTAAGGTTTTATTAAAAACTGCGCCCATATATATATATATATATATATATATATATATATATATATATATATATATATATATATATATATATATATATATATATATATATATATATATATATATATATATATATATATATATATATATATATCTATATATATATATATATATATATATATATATATGTATACATAATTTGTGCATTTGAGGCAATAGTAACCACCAATACCAAGTAATATCTATCATAATCTACCTTAATCCACGCTGATGAAACCAAAATGGCGTCAAACGGGCATCTTTGGTTTTACAAATGTGTTAGGCGTTTGCGACTATTTTGGACATGTAGCAAAAAACCAACCATTTTGGGACATTGGAGGCGACAAAACACTTAGTCAATATGATGATCATTTCTTGTCTTCTGTTGGTCTGTCAGTGACATGTTTTGGTTTCGTACATTTTTTTTTTGATTTTCATTGTTTTATTAGACTTATATATTTTGTGTACCAAAATGGGTGGTCCAAAATAGTTCGGGTATTAGGGACACGTAAAAAACCAACTATGTTGGAACATAGCAAAAAACCAACTATTTTGGGACATAACAAAAAACCTACTATTTTGTCACATTACAGAAACCCAAACGCTTCGGGACACAACAAAAAAACGACCATTATGCGACAGTGTGGTGAACTTGTTGTGACGGGAATTAAATGTTTGCATCTATGGCATGGGATATGTCTTTCATCCCTGACTGTATGATGGGGAATCTTAATTTGAAATGAAAAAAAGCAATAGAATTAACGAGCAGTTAGGGGGCAATGCATGTTTAATTAACGACGATTTATTTATACCATATCGAAAGAAGTACTATTCAAGGTAATTCAACCATGGAAGAGCAAAGGCTCTAAATGTCTGGCGCTTTAGAGTACCGGGACCGGCGCATGAATAGATATATCTACTGCGAGATACGCACACTGTAAAACTGGAAGTCGTACAGGAACTCGTGGGATGGAACGCGCAATATGTGTCGAGAGTCTGAATATGAACTTGACAGGGGTCGGCTGTCCTATCATTGAGAAAACGCGAACATAGGTCAGCAGCATTCCACATCCCTTCCACATCCTGCCCGAGACCTGTACGCTCCGTCGCTAAGTGATGTTCGATGTTGCAAGCGAGGTTAAGCCAAAATCTTGCACGCACTCCGCATAAAGATTTATTATATCGTATGGTCATCCTCTGCTACTAATGTAACAACACGGATGTAGTTATAGTAATAGACGATTTATATAAATCCCTGTGGCTCCCACTCTTCAGCTCGATATGGTTGTTTGTTTGTCTATGGAGGCGTATCCGTGGTTCATCATAACGCTTAATCGTTCAAGTTTTTTCTCATCCAATGTAGCTCACAGACAGGCATGTTTATTTGCTCTGGTTCATAGAAATATACGCTAATAACTTAATGATAATCTTACTACCGCTATGTTATCTCTATTATTTCTGATTTTATCATCTGTTATAGTAATACATTCATAATTGTCCCTAGGGAACAGGTTTCATATGGCCATAATTTGTTTAAAAGGGGTTGGATTTGAAATGCAGTTAACACAACATTAATATCACAGCTATGGAACAAGTAAGGCCACTGGTTAACCTAATTTTACTGTCAAAAGCTATGATGAAATATTATTGCATCATTAACTGAGTATACTGGACATGGGTAATATTGTCTGTAAACTATATAGTGATTAAAAAGGTCACTTGTATGACAGTTATGCATGTTTATTGACATTTCAAGCATAATTAAGAGTTTGTGGCACATCCTTTTGGAGCCAGCACTGCTCATTACAATTATGCATAGTTAATGACATTTCAAGCATAATTAAGAGGTGGTACAAGGCCCATTGGAACTTGCGCTGCTCATTCATATTTTTGTTCCAGGTAGGAAACTTCCCAGCTGTGACTTAAGAACTTCTTTCTTCCCTGAAACAATCAACATGTACACATATTAAGCAAATTACTTGGCACCACAAATCAAGAGATAACAGTTCTATTATTCAACCAAAACTGGATGCAAGAGATGTGTGATCGAGATTGATGCATCATCCCACATAATTTTTGGTAGTGTTCCTTGCTGGTACAGCTATAACCTACCATTTGTCTGATTGAATGGTGTAAAACAACTCCAGGTGTAAAAGTGAGTTAGTGTGAGGGTGGTGTCAAATGAATAGTGTCACATGCATTCTGTATAAGATGGTGACCATAAATGTTTTACAGACTAAATTGCTGCTGAACACAAGATTGCAGCACCGCAGCAGGTTTTAGATTGACATCTTCAGAAAGATGCACAGAACAATAAGAGAGATTATTTTAGAGCTACACAAATTGTACATTTAGTCAGTGTAGCGGAAACTTTCATAATAATCTGTCAGCAGTGTAATGCTGAGAATAGAAGATATAACTTACTGATAAAGCATCAGATAAAGGGACTTAATCATGAAACATCACATGGCAGTGCATGGCTAATCTACAATCTTAGATGACAATTCAGCATACACCACAATTGTATATAATATATGACATCTACCATAAAGGAGATACTGGGAATAATCCTTCTGTCAAATTTATCCTGATTAATACAGTATATTCTGAAGTATATATACCATACCTGGGAGTAGTTTCCTTATACTGGGATCTGAATATAACTTCTGAAGGCAAGTTGTAGAGCTTGGGTCTGCCTTGTATCCCATTAGAAGCGGTCTGCATGTGCATTGATATATTGTTTTCATATTTCACTATTAGTTTCTAGTTATAGCAGACTTGTAATGACTTTCATAATATAGCACCAGCCTTTATAGACCATGCAGTGGGTAGTGCATTTTATATGAAGGTCACTTAACTAGAATTCATTTATAATGCAAAGAAGCCTTTCTTTGGTTTATACCTTGTCACTAGTAACCAGATCACAGAAGAATGAAAAATACTCACTTATATCTTTGATGCATGTTCTGCTGGAGACATCCTGATCTGACTCCAGTCATTGGAAATCAAGCTTTTTTTGTTGGCATCTTTAAGTCTGGGGTCTACAGGGCTTGTTGTTCTAGGCAGACTTGTGGCATAACTGGTACTTGCTTGGGCTGCTGGTTCAGTATCTAATTAACAAAAGCACATACATTTTACAATATGCATTGCAAAATTATTATAATTGACACATTACAGACTATGCATTAATTCAGATGTATAAATGTTGAACAATGTTTTCATATTAGTTCATGATTATGTGATCTACATATTGTCTGAGTTTTCAGGACCATTTAATTGATCATTCGATGAAAATCGGACCATGTTACAAAAATGTCGGTATGGTTGTGGTACAAAATTGAAGAATACTTCTTCATATAATGTCTCTCGATACAAGCAAACAAACCGACTGTGTCAAGGCAATCCATTTGTGCCAAGTACACACCCACTTTAGTTATGGTCAATTCAGGCAGTGGTCTCTGATAGGTTCCCAAGCTCACATCTGACATAGATATCTATATTAATGAAACATATATGGATAGATTTGTGGACATATATATATCTGGTTGGTTCAGAATAGAATTTCTTCTGTATTCACAGTACATGGGCCCAAACGTTAACAGAGCTCTCTATATATGATAATGCATTTCAATTTGCTTTTTTATTAGAGAACTGAATTTGAATGGAATCTTGGAGAGCAAGGCAGTTAGAAGAGACCCAGTATACAGATGCTGGTTATATATTTTCACAATATAACACTTCATAAAATGTTTCCACACATACTTTTTAGGATACCTGCAAAGGTTAGATCACACAATTCAACACCAGGAAACTTATGAGAGGCCACATCAGCTGTTCAGCTGAAAACATTCGATATAAGCTACTGTCAAATTACATAATAATCATAGTCATGGTTGTTATAGCACAGTTCTTATTTTTAATACAATTAAATAGTTATGCAGTTCAGAGGCTGTTTATTCAATGGCTGGTGTTATTTGTATTAGGTGACCCTGTGGTGATATCTGACACTTTCAAGTTGTACATATCTAAGGGGTAGGGTGTACCATGATCATATAGGTGTTTTTTCACATAAGGTTTTCACAGAGACAGCTTTAGCAAAATGTAGACTAGTTATTGCATATTATGACAAATTTTCATGGCAATATCTCCTCAGGTGTAGCAACAACATATATTTTCTGAATGTTCGGGATCCAAAATTGCTATGTATTGAATTCCGGATATCTGACATTCATAGGGTGGTTATTGAGTAAGTGAAGTATATTTGTGGATTGGAATATACTTTTAGGACCTATTAATGGAGTTAACAACCTTCTATAAGGTTTACTGTCTACTGTCCAAAAATTCACTTATAAAAGCGCCGATAAATTTTTATGAGGCTCTCACTCCTAGAGGTCTTTGTGCTTAAATAAGGCTCCAATTACAGTGGGGCTGGGGCGCTTGCAAAAGCTGTTGGTTTGATGTCTACATTTATTTTAGCAATTAGAAGGAGCTACACAATGATGTAAATTATTTTACAATCCGACCTTTATTAACCGAGTTATTCGAGATACTAGTTTTTCACTCATTCGATGACCTTGACAGATCAAGGTCAAAACAAAACCTCTTGGTTTTGCGCATTATTGACGCTTAAAGATTGAAAAAAAGATTGCGACCTGTATCGTGGATCAAAAAATTGTTGACATACATTATGACATAATTTAGATCAACGACAAAATGTCACAGTAGGCGATATTTGAAAACCCAGGCTGAGAACCCAGGTTGTCGAGTCACTTTAGCGACATTATATATATTTTCTCGCTATCATCTGGTTGACTTGGGTATAAGCGTCTTAAATAACGCCATAATATATTCAAGAGTTGTGGTTATTGCTTACCAAATCATAAGATTTTCTCGGCCAGCAACGCAACGCAAGTAAATATATATATATATATATATATATATATATATATATATATATATAGAGAGATAGAGAGATAGATATATATAGATATAGATATATAGAGAGATAGATATATATAGATATATAGAGATATATATAGAGAGATATAGAGATAGAGATATATATATATCTATATATAGATATATAATATATATATATATATCTATATATATATATATATAAATATATATATATGTATATATATCTATGTATATATATATAGATATATATATATATATATATATAATATATAAAATATATATATATATATATTTATATATATTATATATAGATATAAATATATATATACATATGTGTATATTATTATTATTTTTTTATTTCAGACACAACAACAAAGTTTATAACTGTATATGCGGTCCATATCAACTAGAAATCTAAGCTTATATTTACACATACAAACATGCCTAGCATGAATTATTAGGTCACATCATTGAAGTGAACATAGAGTGAGTTCTTATTCTTGATTTCCATTTGATATCAGATCTAAGAACTGATTGTACAATAGTGTTGGGTGATATATCAGCCCTTAGCATATAACTGAAAATGAGATTTCTAATTATAGCATGCGAGCTACGTACATTATTATAGGCATACATTCCACTAGCACTACAGTTTCGAGGCAGTCTCAGCAACATCCTAAATGCATTATTATAAGCTGACATGTATAAAAAGATGAACAATAAAAGTGAAACAGAGCAATTTTTACATTGTTTGAGCACATATGAAACTTACGCGCAAGCAAATTTCCTTGTGCATACAATTGACGGCTGTGCGTATAAGTGTCTTTGTCATCACGGAGATCCTTACATATAAAATGACCCAAATACTTAACACTATCTCATTCAGCTATTATATCACCATTGATTGAGAAATTCGGAAATACCAACACAGCACTCTTCTTGGAGTTGTATTTTATATAATGTTTGATACCATATGATTCACAGGATTTTAATAACTGCTATGTATATATATATATATATATATATATATATATATATATAGAGATATATATATATATATATATATATATATATATATATATATATATATATATATATATATATATATATATATATATATATATTTATATTTTTATATATGCATTAATGTATATATATATATATTTATATGTATATATATATATATGTATCTATATAAATGTATATATATCTGTCTATATATATGTCTCTAGAGATATCTCTATATAAGTATCTATATATGTATATAGATCTCCTTATCTCTATATATGTCTATCTCTCTTTATTCTATATACATATATATCTCTATTATGGATCTATATAAAATATATATGTATCTGATATATCTATATCTATATCTCTCTATATCTCTATATATATCTCTCTATATATCTATCTCCCTATATATATATATATATAAAATTTCTCTATATCTCTCTCTCTATATATATATACATATAACGACATATATATATATAATATATATATATATATTTATATGTATATTCATATGTACAGCAAGATTGCTGGCTGCTGCGGGTGAATTAATCTTGGGACTTGCGGGCTGGCTTTGGCCACATGTCCCATAATTTGGGTAGAAGTTGGCAGGCGCCATCAGGTTGCCAGGCTGCGCGGGCACTTGCCGTGACCAGTTTATGCATTAACATCATTTCCTGAGTTGTATGGCTGATTTATGAAGCGCCACATGAATAACACTGAACGCACATTAACAGCTAGTGAGTTACGGAGTGGATTATCAGCACTACCTTATTGATGAAATCACCGCAATGGTGGTTTCATAATAGCGGCTATGATTCTAAGCTGAATAACATCTAATGCAAATGCATGCATATTCACAAACAGCCAACCAGTCGTAACATAAATTAAGCCCTTTATATATTACCCTTTGCTTATGTTGAAGATTATGTTGGCACATTGATTAGATCCTCAATAGGATGTTAAGCGCATGAAGTAGGAGACCCCGCCATCGGTTGTGAGTTCGACTTAAGTAATCAGGGAGGTTTATTGTGTATAGGAAAAAGTGGATAAAATTGCATATTTCTCTTTTTGAATATGTTTTAGGGACAGAATTTTATTCATAGCAATTTCAAATTTAACAACCCTAATAACCGTTATACAAGAAGAAAGTTCTGTCCATTATGTCATTGCGATCGAACCAACAGCAGTCAATAGTTCGACTAATTTATCATCAATGCTGTTAATTTGCAACAGGTGTGTTCATTCACTTCGTTGATGGGTTTTATGAAAAAGGCTTGTCAATGATTTGTAAGGCCATTTGTCTACGTGCTACGATGAATGAATATAATCCTAATAATAACAAGGAGAATCAAACGTCGCGCTTTTCTCACGGAATGCCATCCACGAGGATGTTACTTCCGAGTCCAAGCCAAAGTTGTTTATTCATTATCAAGCGAGATTACACGAAAGCGCAGCTGGTTCAATGGTTGTGATAAAGTGTTATGTTCGGAATTCCTAGCCGTCGATAGCATCCATTAAAACATAATTGAGAGAGTGACCCACGTCTCTAGATAGCCCTTACTTGTTGGGGTCGAGTATGTCCGCGAATAATGACGGCAGAGTGTACTTGCTAGAGCTGTGTAGCGGTCGACGCCTGATGCTTGTCGATCGCATATTGACCTAGGATGACACAAACCTTTGTCTAAGATATTTACATTGTCATTTTCTGGCAATGAGCAGCGCTTATCTCGATCAACTGATCAATCGAAGAACTCAAAACTTCCTCACTATTTATTGCACCAGTGATTTCTTAGCTCCATAGAAAACACCCATCCATCATTGGGCCAGATACAATGAATTAGCTCGTTAACAGTTCATTAATTAATTTCTCTGCTAGCAAAGCAGACACGCCTCGTGTTTATCACGCCAAATTGTGACAACCAGCAATCGATAGCGTTTGTTGGATGCGGATGTGCAAAATGTATCAACAATACCCGGTAGCCTGAGAATAAACATTATATTATTCAAAGCGCATATAGACTATATTTTGACACGGCTGTATCGTGATGTCTTGTTCTCTATTTGGTCGATAGAGAGCGTATATGTATACAAATACAATTCGGTTACTTCATTTGAGAAATGCCTTCTGCAATGAACGTTGATCATTTTGCTATAAATCAAACAAATCGAAAGTAATGTGTTTTATTCTACAGACATTTCCCCAAAACTAAAAGAAGATACATTCCAATGCCTGAGATCGTTAGATAAACGTTTAAACTCTCTTGGGACTGAGACTTTTCCCCTCGGTAGTGCTCCCCTCTCCCAACTATCCTCCTACCTTTTTTCGTATTGTCAGACGTAATACTGAATCAAATAATCTTTTTGAGGGATAATGAAGACAATGCTTGTTGCCATTATATACGTATTCTTAGTGAGGTTTGTAACAAATCGTCGGTTATGCATAGCCATTGTCCTGTTTGGTTGTGAACCAAGAATTCAACCGGAAGCCTTTGTTTAAACTATGTTAGCTTTCAAATAGCTAGGGCATCTGTCTGTCTATAAACAATCTAATACAGTTTCACTCGAAATAGTCATTCGAGCGTAGAAATAGAAAAGGCTACATGCTTCAATGGTGTAGGAGTGTGGCCCGGCATCCAAAGCACATGTCTAATTTGTATGATGGTGTCAGCCACAACGTGTTCACTCAATGTTTGGGACGAATATATTGATACCTGTTTAATAATCCTACCGAATATTGCATTAGCATTAGTGCATTAGTATTTTAAATCAGATATAATTCAGCGCCTTTGAAATTGGTACATTGTTCCTTCGTGGATACATAATCCTACTTCACTCGCCACTCAAGTAGTGAACAACTATGGTACTCGTTATGCAAGACCAATATCCTACAAAGGCACTATATCTTTTGCATCTAATGAGAGTGGGATTTTTTGGCACCATTGCCCCATACATTATTCGACATTATCTGTCTAAACTATACTTGTCATTACCGGAATCGTTTTTGTTGCGCAATCTGCACTACGATTAGCACAAAATGGCTGCTGGTAATTCCGCTGTTTCATTACTACAGGAGAGCGACGAAGAGACATGGTATGGCACAGGTCCTTCGTACACCATCGTTGCTTTGGCAGATTCGAACCAGAAATGAGCGATTCAGACGTCTCTGATTAAGAGAAAAAAAAACACTGGCGATGTCACCGCTGCGTCTGGGTCTCACGCGGGTCATCCTGCCCAGCACATAGGGCGGCTACATAACAATGCTTGGTAAGCTATGTCTGATATTACTTGTGCACCAGTTCATCGTGTTTGTGTTAGCATGTAACGAAGTTAATCCATAAATTTCGCCAACAAAATGTGTAACCTCTTTTCCTAACAGTATACAACAGAGCTTTGCAGCGAATAATTCTTCCATATCTGACAGCAGACATAAATTTTTTATCTAATCAAGCGGTTGCAAGGGTTCTTGTTTAAAAAGTTGTACTATGTAAATGTATATGCTCCTCCACACGAATTGTAACTAATTTCGGACTAGCTGCTGTTAATAAATAGAGATGCACTTTTATTTAAAGTAGACCTTATCAAAGGCTGATTAAAAGCTGATGTAGATTGATTCTGAGCTAGAACATATATAGGAGAGCAAGTACCACAGCTGTTTTCTGATAGGATTTTCAGTTAGCCCATAAATGAATGTATAACTGGACTCAAGGAAATGAACATTATGGTATTATTTTATCATCGTGGTCAGTGTTACATCAGAGTTTTATGAATGTCGAGGCTAAAACATATTTGCCCTACAATATATCATTCTTTATTACATACATTAATATTCCCATCACTACGTCATGTTACAGGTGTTTGTGTGGCTACTGTCAACCAATGGCAGAGGTGGAAGAATTTGTGTGTTGTGTTGAGATTCCCCGAGTAATGACCTTCACAGAGAACAGCCCCATTCCCATTGGTTGCATAACCCAGCATCCTGGTTTCAGACCAACCTATTTGAACCCTTGGGCCTTGCAAGTGGGATATTTCTCCTACAGACAACAACTCAGGCACATGTAAGATAATGATGTACAAAGGTGACGGTTTTTTCTATTATTTACCCATAAATCTGTACGAAGGCTAGAATTATTTACAATTCCATTATACTTATTGAAACTGGTATGACAAAATACATTTGAGCATGGGTAAATCAACAATGTCACATGGTTATTTTACAGGCATCACAGGTATACTGCATGCAGACAGTTTGTTCGCTGGTGCTGTGAAATCTTGGAAAAAAGTTCCGTTACCAGCCTGCGCTGTAACAACAATACGCGATAACTTTCCAGCACCAGGATATCAAGGATTTCTTTTCCCTAAACTTACCTAGGACTTGGTCTTGATACATGCGGAACCTACTCTAGTGTGCCTCAATGGCTTGTCGTGGATCTGGTCTCAACGCATCTGCACACATTGGAAGTGGTGCTTCTGTCTCAGGAATCAAGTTACAGCTTGCACACCAGACTGTCGCTTATAACCTTATATCCCCATTGTAATTGAATTGGTTGTTGTTTACATTTTATATATCAGTAAATATATTCACCAAATGTTGCCTTTGTTGCTACTTTATTGACAACATGCCCCTGCTTGGGGTATCTTAGCTTGAAGACTGGATCCCCAGCTTCTGTTGTCGCCTGTTCTCTTCCACCATTTTCTTTGTAATGGAGGGCAGCCAGTCTCAATCTGTAAAACAATGAATCAATTATACGCGACTTGCATATATTTGGTATATCAGCACATGTGAACAAATGTAATTAAGAATAATACAAACACCACCATGACGGAGCACTGTAAAAAGCAACAGAATATATCATAAGAATGGTACTTGCCTGGCAACCATACCCTCGTAGAGAAGACTAGCCTCTCAGGGGCGAAGTGGTAGACCAAACTATGAAATGCAACAACGATGTTTGCAAGTCGCCAGCCAGTTTGCGAGCATTCTAGCGGAGTAGATGGTGGTTGACTAACTGCTCAAGCTTAACAACATAATGACTGCCTGTTAGAACCAAGTTATGTAAGTCATTGCAGTATTTTGTCGAAAAGTATGACATCAGCATCGCGTAAAACTTGTAAAGACATATAACTAGGCCATTTACTAAATAATGAATAAAAAATGGTCGAACCTGGTACCAGCCATTTCTTCCTAGCAGCATTGCCTTAAAGCTGTGGATGTAAACCTCTGCTTCTCGCTCTTGATAAAGGCAGGTCGGCTTTTCTTGGGCTGGGGTGGGAGGGGTTCACTTGCCTAACCGTCCTTTCTTGCTTGCTTGACAGCAGAGTATTTCGCAAAAATAGTAGGCACAGCATCTTGCTTCAAAACCCGCTTACACTGTGGTATTCAACCAAGCTCTTCTCTAAGTTTCGGTGCCTGCTCAAAACATTCCTCGGTGAAATGAACCGAGCACACAAACAAGTACTTGCCCCGGACTGGCCATTTGTTTTGCGATCGTAGTACCTGGCCAGTCCATTGTTTTTTCAAATCGTCCTTACCAGGAAACTTGAACAAGCTCACGCCGATCCGACTGGTACGCGAGCAGCCCCAAACACAACAACGATTAACCATCGTGTTCAATCGGTCAAAAGATGGTAGAAAACGCTCAAAAATCCAAAAAAAGAGAGATGAACTCCGACAATGTAAACAACGGGGAACTGCGTCTCTGAGAACGGGCTTACTTTACTGACGTCACATGCCTGGGTCTGACCTAGATAATGGCTGCCGCAGCGTTTTGTCGAGCACGCTAATTTGAACTGACATTTTATCAAATGTTGGCCTTAACTGATCAGATGTGACGGTTATTGGACCGGGTTGAGTTTATTCATCACATTATGACCTATAACCGTGCGATAGGCACTTTAAACATGACCTTAATTATTTTCGTTGGCTTTAATGATACAACATAGCTTGGATGTAGCTGGTGTATTGGCACAGGCTTCGCTGTGAACCAATCACACAACTGAGCACTTTGAGGCAAACATAACTGAAATGAACGATATAATAACCCCGTTGTTAGACCGTAACGATCTTTAATAGCGCCCCTCTGGGTATGTCAAAACAGTTACGGATTACTTAGTACCCACAAAGAGATCTTTTATGGCAGTTGATGGTTTTTACCTCATAGCGTAACCCTATAAAGTGATTGGCCTACAATATAGAGAGATCTGCCGTCAGGAATCTAAATACCATGTGGTCATCACCAGAATCTACATCGAGCAAAGTGTTAGCAATAATGATGTTATTCAGTCTTTGCTACGACAGATTTTAACATGCGTTCAGTATTCGTTAACTGTGTTGTTTACAATTTTAATGTCTGTTCACCTTCCGAGGAGATTCACATAGGCTAAATATTCAATATATATCTCAACATTCCATGAGCTGGACAAAGACGGATATAAGGACCAACTATAACCCAAATTATATCGGACCGGTAGCACAAGAGCATTTAACAATGGGTCATCAATCCATAAAAGCTGCAAAATTACCCATTTTCAATGGCCTCCATGCAGCAGCTGCGCTTATATAATCGCAGTAAACATTTAGTCTTAATAACATAGCCTAGTGTACGCATTCCATCCGCGGGCGTGTCAATAACGCCAAGGATTTAATTCATGTCTGATATTACAATTTGTTGAATATACACACTTGATGATTTACGTAATTGAAGCCATTAACACGCAAGACATGTTGATCAAACAGTCGCATGCCTTTTGTATACACACCATAGAGAGAGAGAGAGAGAATGAGAGAGAGAGAGAGAGAGGGAGAGAGAGACAGAGAGAAAAAGAAAAAGAGAAAGAGAGAGAGTAAAAGATAGAGAGAAAGAGAGGGAGAGAGAGAGAAAGAGAGAGAAAGAGAGAGTGATAAAGAGAGAGAGAAAGAGATTTGTGGATAGTCCGCCAGCGCTCCAAAGAAGATGAATGAAAATAGCGGGATTTTCGGTCTCACATCTATTGAACATAAATCCAGCTCAACTTTATCACATGAATTGCGAAGACGCTTTGCAGATCAAAGACTTACGATGCAAAGCACGTCGATTGACTGGACACAGGATTGACACAAAGACGTCCTCACGGACCAGCTCTAAGCTGGTAAAGTTTTATTGTCAATCTCGAATGCGGAAAAAATTAATTGTCAGCCCTACTATCGGACTAATTTACGGCGTTAATTGAAGCTTTTCATAGTGGGAATTGTTTGGAATTGTATCTCTATTATTATGGTGTCATTAATTCGTCAGATAAAGGTGACTTTTGGAAGAAAAGCATCGCTAGCACTCTGACAGTTGTGTTCGGCTCTGTTATAAGAACTTCGTATACAATGGCCATCGTTGCCGGGTGCAGTTTCTTGTGGCAGTTGTTAGATTAATTACACAACTTTACATTATTTTTACAGTTGATTGCGCATGAATAAAGCCACACCATACCATGGATATCGCCGGGAATAACTATGGAGCGCAGATATTGCTCAACCGGTGTAGGTGTCGCCTTATCTCCTCATTTGTTTGATATACTAATACTGGGTGATCAGAGTTATTCTGAATAAAAGAGCCATTAAAACATCATTTCCGTCAACAAAATCTCTGCGCTAGCATATTGTATTCACCTTGCTCCATAGAATAACAAATGGCAGCGTTTGACTTGTCTCGTCCTAGCAATAGGTACATTAAATGCGCAATCGAACGCAGCCGACGAGGAGCCGTATATAGACAATAGAAACCGGCATAAATTTCGCACCACGAACAACAATAACAACCAAGATAAACTGCTAATGTAAGCATTTAATGCATTAATTTGAAAAGAAATCTTTGGACGGAACGGCGAATTCATGGATATTATCAATGGCTTTTGTAGTATCAGTGATAATTGTGTGAGTATAAACTGTTCAAAATGATATTCAGAAAGACTGAAGTAAGTAGAATGGGAAAATTAGTAGACGACCAGAAGTAATGAACAAAAATGTTTCATTGAGTCGATCACATACAATGTGAAAGAGGGATTATGACTCAAAACTGAGTGACGACGCTGTGCCCATTAAGAAGTAGATATGCTATTAATAGAATAAAAGTAAGGACGGTCACAGTAAAATATCCAGATTCATAATGTATCAATCCTGCTACTTAAAACACTTTCAACAACTGAATATATAGATCAATGAATTCGGAAAAACTTATCTTAAACAAACAAATCTGCATATATGACGACCGCTAGTTATGTCTGCGATGAGCTGTATCATTAAGCATATGGCCATATGATCAGGCGAGGTCTCTTAATCCAACCCGAAATCAATCTTACCTTACATAACTGTAACACGCTGTTAAACGTTCAATGCATCTGAGATCACACAAAACGCTCAAAAGTTGGCTAACCATGCACTTCAATGTCAATATGCATTAATGATTATTCAACCATAAATTAGCATTCGCTTGCTCAGCGTTTTTATGGAAGTTCTCGCCGATGCAGTGTCAAACGTTGGCAACTTAGCGCTTGAAATTGTGTGTTTGACACACCGGCTATATATATGTTAATATTTGTAGAGAATAAGAGAGAGTAAGGAAATAAAAAAATATCGTATCAGGAAAATATTGCAAAACATGAAAGCAAATTCAAAATCATTTTACGGTCATGCACGGTCAGAAGTAAAAACGAAAGAAACCATTGGCCCTCTAATGAAGAGGGTCATCATACCTATTTCAGAAGACGTCAGACAGAGAATATTTCATTAAAGGTTACTGTGCATCAGCTTTCTCAGACAAGATGGTAGGCCTCCCGGAATAAGCCAATTTATTGGTGGTGTTGGGGGTCAACTGGACAGAATACCTGTTAGTCAAGATTCTTCAAAAACAAGTCAACTGTTTCAGATAAACTCTTCTGCCCAAGGCTTTGGGAGAAATCGCCACTGAAATATTGTTACCGCCTTTTATCGTATTCAACCAGTCTATTGATGAATAAAATGCACCAGATGACTGACAATGCATTCCACATCTTGGCAAAACGGTTAAAACTAGCCATAAAGTTATAGCTGCATGGAATTAATCAACCATTAAAGATAGTTTCGGCCAGCTTACTGATCTCTTTAAAAAAGCCAACCATTTGTGCGGTTTAAGGACACATATGTTAAAGCAATCTTAAAACCCGGCTGTATTAAAGTGGTATGTAGATATTGCATCCACTGGCAGAGCACTCGAACATTTCCTGGACGCAACCAATATTTGCAAATACTAACCTGTTTGAAAGGTACGGATCCTATATCATTATCGTTTTAATATAACTCCATGATGAAAACATATTCGCTCCAGTCATTAATTGTGATGCTTAAACAGGTTTTGATTAAAGTGAATTGAATCTTCATAATTCTAACTTACAAATATATAAGAGCATTTGAATCGTCCGGGGTTTTGTTGTGGGTTTATTTAATGATTTGTTGCTATTTATAAGGTATTAAAGTTAAATTTACTTTGACACCTAGTAATATATCGAAATAAATATCACGCAAAAATTACTGGTGTACCCCTATTAGAACAAATTGAAAGTTCCAAGTCGCCATCTTAAAAACAATGTCGCACTACAGCGGCAGTTGCAATTAAATGATCCCTTTGATACAAGTACCATCGCCACTGTTTAGTTTATGAATCGATCAAAATGAAGCTCATAAACGAACAATATCTCTCCGCAGTAAGCCTTTAAGTAAAATAAGTCCCGTAAAACAGAATAATGTGAAAGTTTAGCCTTATCCGACACGATGACCCAGAGGGACACAGTAACATAACTGAAGGTATGGATACAATATCTGCACGACATTAAAGGGGCTGTAGTGTTAGTATCTGTGCGCCTCTGTAGACTTGTGTGCAATCGTGTAAATGTAACTGCAGTTTGGCAACTTTGTCTAGGATTGAATCCTGCAAATATATATACATATATAAATGTATATATAGGCGTATGTCAACCCTGCACCATATTCAAGCGTTCGAATTCCTTGCAGGGGCTCGAGTAGGTCACGGGGAAAAATTTAGTCATGGGCGTCCTAGAACCACGCGCAGAGAAGTAGCAACATGGGGTGACGGTGTAACAAACTGATAACTTGTATGAGGAAAATTGTCGTCGGAAATTTTTGGTCATGAAGGAATGCGCCCCAATGTTGTCAATATTGATGTCATAACACGGCATTGGCATAACCAATGGAATTACTACGTAACGTACTCCTCCCAGGGTAATAAAAAGAAATTACATCATTTGTATTTTTAATGACCCAGTTAGTGAATTTGTCTCTCGATGCTATCTGGCAAGTACTCTAAGCCAATAGGGTTGCTAGCATTTTAATTTGTTGTCGCATCTGCGTCTCGGAAACGTAGTATTGCATGAATTTATCCCATGTGCTTAAAGTATATCGTATTGCATATTATCTGTGTACATAAAATAAATAAATATAATCGATCCTACAATTAATACGAGAATTAGGCCCGATGAATCAGGAGACTAGCTTTATAGTGTATGAATGTATGTATGTATGTATGTATGTATGTATGTATGTATGTATGTATGTATGTATGTATGTATGTATGTATGTATGTATGTATGTATGTATGTATGTATGTATGTATGTATGTATGTATGTATGTATGTATGTATGTATGTATGTATGTATGTATGTATGTATGTATGTATGTATGTATGTATGTATGTATGTATGTATGTATGTATGTATGTATGTGTATGTATGTATGTATGTATGTATGTATGTATGTATGTATGTATGTATGTATGTATGTACGTATGTAGGTATGTATGGAAGCATGCATGTCTGTATGTATGTATGTATGTATGTATGTATGTATGTATGTATGTATGTATGTATGTATGTATGTATGTATGTATGTATGTATGTATGTATGTATGTATGTATATATATGTGATAGTTTGTAGGTATATATATATTTATATATGTGCATGCATGTTTATATGTATGTATGTATGTATGTATGTATGTATGTATGTATGTATGTATGTATGTATGTATGTATGTATATGTATGTATGTATGTATGTATGTATGTATGTATGTATGTATGTATGTATGTATGTATGTATGTATGTATGTATGTATGTATGTATGTATGTATGTATGTATGTATGTATGTATGTATGTATGTATGTATGTATGTATGTATGTATGCATGAACGCATATGGATTTATAACATTTGAACCGATATGCAACTGTTTGAAGAGATAAATGTTCCTGATGAAATCGAGGTGGATTGAATCACACCTGCGGCTCAGCAAATGAAACATATTTTAAGACAATCTCAAAACCCCAAAATACACAATGGTCAACAGCTCCGCACGTTCACGAAAGATGCATTACATTGGGTACGTTGACGCCAACCGACATATTTTAAAATGAGGCACGTATCACCGAAGGGGCTGGGGGTAAGCAGGAAGAGACTTTCTCCACTTAACGCAAGGTAATGCTTTTAAAGGGTCAATTGGTGCATTCGATTGTATTGTATCTACTCTTTTAATCGTTCCAACCCCTTGAATACGTCCCCCAACAAAATCTTGGTTTGACTTGTCTACTTCGTTGAATGCAGCAAAATATGAAAGAACACTCGCTCAAACTCATGGGCCTCTACCAAACCGTTTTGAAGGTCTGCGTCTTAGCTTTTGTGCCGGCAGCTTCATATCAAGGACAATCGAACATTAGAACACTGTTGGAAGAATTATGCTTATTGGAAGTCCAAACGTATCATTTGCTAATTTTTCGCCCTTGGTTTATATGAGGCTGCTTCGTTATATTGTGCATTGAAGTTGTCGTCCCATAATCTCAGAATCATGCAGACTATAGTTATAACAATGGCGATCAAATCATTTATGTTACATATGTTACAAAAGTCAGGGTGAAATGAATCAAACCCTGGTTATTTGGATTAACTTCCTTCCTTTCATTACAAAGGGTATTAGGTTCATTCCTTCTATATGCTGGGTCATGTATCTAAATTGAAAAGTATACGGCTGCTGGGCACAGTATTGGTTGAGACGTTTGCGTGACAACACAACCAATAAAAGCCGGTAAAACAAACAAACTTATCCATTAAAGCGGATCCATATGCTTGAGTCTCGAGGCGATGCTTATTCATTACTTATCTCCATGCTATCGATTTACTTTAATGACAGAATAGTTTCCGGCCTGTAGGCTGGCCCCAGGGCGTTTTGCAGATTACAATAAGGTGATATATTAGGATCTAGAGAACTATCAATCAGTGAATCTGCCAAACAGTTAGAAAGGGTACATTAGATACTATAACAAGTTCAAAGAACTGTCTTCTGCGTCGAAGTAGATGACCACTGTGTAGAAGGCTAGGTAACTGCTGTTTATTTCATTGGGATGTGCATGGGGTCTAATGAAATGAGAAGTTACAAGGTGTATTTTGATGCAAACACCAAATTGTTCCGTCTTTATTCAATCGAACAAGGTATTTGGGTTTGCAATGATAACTACTAAACATTTTCGCTTGGGCCTCAACAATAAAACAACATGATTAATCCATAGAGCAGAGCGACACATTGCTGGCAAAGTATATTCATTTATGTTAAAATTTCCATGGATTACATTTTTATTATGCGCCAAAAGACCCTTTTTTGACTGTGGTAATCTCTTAATACGATACCCTTATCGAGAGCCAGTTGCCTACAACTATAGATGAGGATGATATTTAGTGTGGTATCAAACATTGCCCGTGATTCCCAAACGAATATAACATTTGATGGAGGTTACACTCCCAGTGATAAAGTCAGCCATATACTCATGTATATCATTGACGTCACTGTTGGATCCAATTCCCTGCCTGGAACATCAATTCTAATCGACGGAATGCTGACTTTACAAACTGTAGCATAAAGTATATATGTTAGATAAGGATGGTGTCAGTAAAGTACGCCCCTGTCGGCCTTCACCCTCGGTAGACGCTTCGTATATAGGGATCGATGAAGATAATCCCCCGACGCTGCCAACGCATACGATCAAAGGAAACGGTCAACCCCACTGGATGGTTCGACTGACCGTCATTCTAGCGCGCTGCAGCCCGGTCAAGGTAACGGGTTTTTGCAAATTAAAGGTCGGACGCCGGCGGATAAACTTAAAGTAACCATTATCATGAGGTAATGCATATGTTTGCTTATTTGTAGTATTTGTGTTTGCGCGTTTGTATATAGTGTGTAGGTGTGTGCGCGTCTGTGTGTTGAAAAATGCGTGGATACATGTAAGAAAATGGAAGGAACGAGTCACATTTACCTCAACATTATAGTTCTAACCGGTTGAATGCGTATCGTGTTCAAGGCCAATGGAGCAATTAAGTGAGAAGTACATTGTTATTTTCCTCTACGCCACGAATTTGACATAGAAAACGGAACAGCTCGATTCTTTTTTTGGACACGTCTTTGACAGATCCGCTAGCGTGATTGCGTCACTGAAATAATGACGCAGTCTTGAATGAAATATAATATGATGCCGGGAACATTCGTTTTATTGGATCCGTGTCAATATTATGCCTTATCGACTGTCAGTTTATCAATGTATCGTATGCTGAGATCGTGCAAAAAACAAAGTCGGGAATAGTACACATATCTATGTAGATATCGCTATATGATATAATAGATAGATATATAGGAGAGAGAGAGATAGAGATATATTCTTATATATCTAGAGATATATAGAGATAGAGATATAGATGAGATATATAGAAAAGAGAGAATATAGAGAGATACATATATAGAGAACTAGACATAGACAGAGATATAGAGAAAAAATATAGAGATATAGAGTCTATATATATATATATATTTACCTATTTTTTTCTATATCCCCTACATAGATAGAAAGATATAGATAATATATATATATATATATATATATATATATATCTCTAAATATTCATATATATATATATATATAAATATATATATATATATATTTACGTTAAGCAATATTATATATATAGACACATAAGTAGTATAGGGAGTAGCGGTTCTGGCGCAACGACCTATACTACTACTGTCTGAGAGCGTAATGTCAACAATCTACACCACGGGGTATGGGGAGAGGGAGGCCCATGAGTCACAGGGGCAGGGAGCCACGAGTCGCATGGTACTGGCACACCTACCTCCCCTATATATAAACCCACCTCCAACCACTTTCGGGCCTCCAGCCGTTCGTAGTCGATCTCTATGTCTTTGGCTATCTGCGCTCCTGCGACCATGTTTCCTTCCGGGGCAAGGTCCTCTGCACAACCGGGGAAAACGGGGCCGCCAAGAACGTCGTCTCCAAGATAGCCCTGGTAGCCAGAGAAACCATCATCGAGGATATGCCTTTCCTACACACCGCCCTGCAGCACACCGTTTGCCTCTCCGGCAGCGGCGTTGTCCGCAAGACTCTCGCGAGTATCGAGAAAGACACCAACAACGAGTCCAAACAAGCTTGGAAAATGCTCTACCAGGGAGAAAAGCCATCGGCGGTATTTTTCGCCAAGATAGCAGTCTCCGAGGTCCCAATGGAAACCCTCCAGTAGTGCCTTCCAGCCTTCCAGTGCCAACTGCTTGTCCATGGATATGGCATCTACTCGATCGACTACACCAGAGACTTCTCCGGCATGCACGACAGGGAAGCCCTGTTCTCCCACCTCCACGGGCAAGGCTTTCCAGAGCAGGGAAACATGCCATGTCCAGCGACCAGCCTACCATCCTCGACAACACTGCCTCCGTCGGGAAACACGTCTGCAGCTGGATCCAAACCATCGGGCGAGGCTACACCATACGCATCAAAGTATACAACAAGGTCATCTTCCAATTTCGAGGCGGGAGAGGTCCGGGAGCCGGTTGGGGGCCACCTAGTCGACTATGTCAACTGCCCAAACAAGCATCTTGGCAAAACCTGCTCCAGGATCGAGGTCTTGTTGTACGCTTGCAGCGGAACAGCCCTCTCTGCAGCCACCGCCAGCGAGCTCCTCGAAGACACGCTCAAACTTGTCTTTCCCCAGGAGAAGCCGCTCTTTGTGGTCCAACCCCCAGCCAGCCAGTGGAACGCCCTCGCCAAATCTCTCGACCACTGCCTCGTCCTCGCCAACCAACAAATGGGGACAATCTTTGTGGCTTGGTACGCCCGTCGAGGCGCAGGCAGAATCTCTGGCATCCGGGTCCAGCCGACAAAGACCAACGTCGACTCCGACGCTCGCTGGGAGAAAGCAATCCTTTGGGCCGCAACTGCCCGATTTTCCGGGTAGACATCTCTCCCCTCCGACGACGAAAACATCGAGCTCGCCCCGCTGCGCTGCTACACCAAAGACAACGAAACCATCTTTGCAGCCTCCAAGCGACCAAAGCAGCTCCACCCAGGGGCCATGATGGTCCAACCGCTACTTTCGCCAACGGCAACCGTTTCCTTCTCCTGGCGCAAGGCCATGTGCCACGTCATCGACCATTCGTGGACAAATTTTTATAGTGCATTTTTGCTATCATTAATTATCAATTTTTTATTCGGCATCTTTTAATTTATACAATTAAATAGTTTAAAGCGAATTAAAATCTTTTTGTCACTTTTTATTGCTGGTATATACTTTTGGTCCTCGAAACGTCGTCCACGAAAGGTTAAGACATTAATTTATCCGTATAAATCCAACCTTTCGTGCCCATATATATTTTTGAATATTTGCCGAATACCGAAATATTTAAATCATTTTCAGTCATCATGGATTAGAAACATAATATGTGTTGTAGATGTGATCATTATGAACCATTGGTAGCATTTCGCGATCTAATTTAATGTTGTAGATTAATGAATAAGGAGAAAAATGGAATTTTTCGGTAATGAAATTTAAAAATAAATCAAATATTTAAATTTTTCATATAAACATATCCAACACACATGATTAAACATTATTTCGGCAATTTGGATAGAAGTATATATGGTTGTATGGAAGATATTGAGGTGTGCGGGTTATGTCAACGAATGGTTAGTTGTTAAAATTTTATTTCGCTATTATATTCAAAAACCAAGGAAATCACGCGTGAAAGATTATTTTTGTACGTTACTAAGACTAAACTATCACATTTGAACGGTAAAACTAAAATATTTTCAATTATTTTGGACAAAAATATGCGTTGACTTTATGTGGACACACTGGTATATCCTTTCGTGGACCAAAGTCTACGAAAGGTTGGCGGTTTGTCCACTAAAGGTCGCGTTCGTGCTAATATATGTATATATATATATATATATATATTTACCTATTTTTTCTATATACATATATATAAATATATATATAAATATATATATATATATATAAATATTCATATATATATATATATATATAAATATATATATATATTTACGTTAAGCAATATTATATATATAGACACATAAGTAGTATAGGGAGTAGCGGTTCTGGCGCAACGACCTATACTACTACTGTCTGAGAGCGTAATGTCAACAATCTACACCACGGGGTATGGGGAGAGGGAGGCCCATGAGTCACAGGGGCAGGGAGCCACGAGTCGCATGGTACTGGCACACCTACCTCCCCTATATATAAACCAACCTCCAACCACTTTCGGGCCTCCAGCCGTTCGTAGTCGATCTCTATGTCTTTGGCTATCTGCGCTCCTGCGACCATGTTTCCTTCCGGGGCAAGGTCCTCTGCACAACCGGGGAAAACGGGGCCGCCAAGAACGTCGTCTCCAAGATAGCCCTGGTAGCCAGAGAAACCATCATCGAGGATATGCCTTTCCTACACACCGCCCTGCAGCACACCGTTTGCCTCTCCGGCAGCGGCGTTGTCCGCAAGACTCTCGCGAGTATCGAGAAAGACACCAACAACGAGTCCAAACAAGCTTGGAAAATGCTCTACCAGGGAGAAAAGCCATCGGCGGTATTTTTCGCCAAGATAGCAGTCTTCGAGGTCCCAATGGAAACCCTCCAGTAGTGCCTTCCAGCCTTCCAGTGCCAACTGCTTGTCCATGGATATGGCATCTACTCGATCGACTACACCAGAGACTTCTCCGGCATGCACGACAGGGAAGCCCTGTTCTCCCACCTCCACGGGCAAGGCTTTCCAGAGCAGGGAAACATGCCATGTCCAGCGACCAGCCTACCATCCTCGACAACACTGCCTCCGTCGGGAAACACGTCTGCAGCTGGATCCAAACCATCGGGCGAGGCTACACCATACGCATCAAAGTATACAACAAGGTCATCTTCCAATTTCGAGGCGGGAGAGGTCCGGGAGCCGGTTGGGGGCCACCTAGTCGACTATGTCAACTGCCCAAACAAGCATCTTGGCAAAACCTGCTCCAGGATCGAGGTCTTGTTGTACGCTTGCAGCGGAACAGCCCTCTCTGCAGCCACCGCCAGCGAGCTCCTCGAAGACACGCTCAAACTTGTCTTTCCCCAGGAGAAGCCGCTCTTTGTGGTCCAACCCCCAGCCAGCCAGTGGAACGCCCTCGCCAAATCTCTCGACCGCTGCCTCGTCCTCGCCAACCAACAAATGGGGACAATCTTTGTGGCTTGGTACGCCCGTCGAGGCGCAGGCAGAATCTCTGGCATCCGGGTCCAGCCGACAAAGACCAACGTCGACTCCGACGCTCGCTGGGAGAAAGCAATCCTTTGGGCCGCAACTGCCCGATTTTCCGGGTAGACATCTCTCCCTCCGACGACGAAAACATCGAGCTCGCCCCGCTGCGCTGCTACACCAAAGACAACGAAACCATCTTTGCAGCCTCCAAGCGACCAAAGCAGTTCCACCCAGGGGCCATGATGGTCCAACCGCTACTTTCGCCAACGGCAACCGTTTCCTTCTCCTGGCGCAAGGCCATGTGCCACGTCATCGGCGTAGATAAGTCTAGGTGAAATATAATATGATGCCGGGAACATTCGTTTCATTGGATCCGTGTCAATATTATGCCTTATCGACAGTCAGTTTATCAATGTATCGTATGCTATTTACTTATACGCGATATGTTCCATATAGATGGAACAAGTCAACTCACCAGGAATGAGAATATCGAATGAGCCGAATGGTCTGATGCACCATTATTAACACGGCAAAGACGGAACGCGTGAATTCATACTTCACAGCAAAATCAGCGTGTCACTTGTATATATATATATATATATATATATATATATATAGATATATATAGAGATATATATATATAGATATATAGATAGATAGATATATATAGATAGAGAGATATAGAGAGAGAGAGAGAGAGAGAGAGATCTATAGAGAGATCTAGAGATAGAGAGAGATCTAGATCTCTCTCTCTCTCTATATATATAGAGATAGATCTCTAGAAATAGTCTCTCTATATATATATAGGTATATTATATATATATATCTATGTATATAAATATATCTATATATGTATATCTCTATCTACCTCATATATATATCTCTGTATATATATGTTTTTATATGTTTCTATAAATATATATATATCTCTATATATATATCTATATATATATCTCTATATCTATAAGCGCATTGCTCTATCTCTCTCCCTCTATATCTCTATATCTATATCTCTAGAGATCTATCTCTATCTCTCTCTCTCTCTCTATACTATCTTAGATATCCTCTCTATATATCTCTCTCTCTCTATCTCTATATATGTCTCTCTCTCTCTCTGTATCTCTCTATCTCTCTGTATCTCTATATAGATATCTAAACTCTCTCTCTCTATCTCTATCTCTATATATATCTATATCTCTCTCTATTATCTATGATATCTATCTATATATATATAACACACTCTATAGAGATATATATATATATATATATGAGAGATATCTCTATATCTCTCTATACTATATAATTCAACATTCATTTTCAAACAGATAACGCCTCAATCATATGTATATAGTAAATATATATATATATATATATATATATATATATATATATATATATATATATATATAAACATACACGCACATATATATTAATATGTATTAACGTATACATATTATATATTATTATATATATTTATATATATATATATATATATATATATATATATATACATATATATATATATATATATATATAAATATATATATATATATATATATACATATGTATATATATAATGTATATACATATATATGTATATATATATATATACATACATATTTACATATATATGTATGTATGTATATATATATATCTATATATATATATATATATAAATATATATCTCTATATATATATATATATATATATATATATATATATATATACATATAAATATATATATATATTTATATATTTATATATTGATATGTATATTCATATATACAGCAAACGTGCTGGCTGCTGGGTGGTAAATTATTCTTGGTACTTGTGGGCTGGCTTTGACCGCATGTCCCATGACTTTGGTGGAAATTGACAGGCGCCATCAGGTTGCTAGCCCTGCGCGGGCACTTGTCGTGACCAGTTAATGCATTAGCAGGTTCATCTGATAGTGTACTTAACCTATTAACACTTTTATTCAAACGAATAGCTTATATAGAGATTGTGATGCGCCCAGTTAAAATCGTTAAAACTCCCAAACGCGTGGCTTACCATAAAACGGTCACACTTAAAATCCAGTTGCGAATAGAACTGCCAACATTTCTCGAGTTGTATGTCTGATTTATAAAGCGCCGCATGAATAACACTGAGCGCACATTAACAGCTAGTGAGTTACGGAGTGCATTATCAGCCCCACTTTATTGGTAAAAGCTTCGAATTGCTGGGGCATCTGTTTGTCTATATAAAATCTAATCCAGTTTCACTCGAAACAGTCATTCTGGCTTAGAAATAGAAAAGGCTACATGTTTCATTGGTGTAGGAGTGTGGCCCCGGCATCCAAAGTACATGTCTTATTTGTATGATTGCGTCCGTCTCAATGTGTTTACTCCCTCTTTGACGAATATATTGAAACCTGTTTAATAATCTTACCGAATATTGCATAAGTGCATTAGTAATCAGAATCAGAATTATTTCCGACCCTCCATAAATTGTACACTGTTCCTTCATGGACACATAATCCTACTTTACTCGCCATTCTGGTTTGGCGTATTCGACGTGAACCAAATGACTTAAGGGTCATATATATCGAATAGTGAACAACTATAGTACTCATTATGCAATACCTATGTTTCACAAAGGCACCAATGAGAGTGGGATGTCTTTTGAACTATTAGCCCATATATTATTTCTTTCTTTATTCGACATTATCTGCATTGATTTTTTTCCCCCAAAACAACACTTGTCATTATATGGCAGATATGGTTTATTTGTTGTTAATATAACAATATGATAACGTAAGCCTAATTTTGGGTAGATATAAGAAGATCAGCAGGTACAAAACGTAATTACATCACCGATATTGGGACAATAATTTGCATAATGCAGTCTAATCACTACACATGGAAGGTCTTTATCGGTTAACCAAGTTCGGAGCTTCAATAAATGAGCATGCAGAATAAGGGTAGCACTTCGGATTAGAACTTCGTCTTGATAGGAATGTGTTATACTTCAAAAATCACTATTCCAATGTGCGAATTAAACAAATAATTAGAATACAGTGTCGCAACGGAAGTAACAATATCATACACGTGGAAACCGTCCTGATGCCCCTTAGCTGCTCGACAATCCTGCAATTTCCGTCGAACGATGATTTCAGAGAAGCTGCAATAAACGCTTGGCATGTCAGTGAGGCCACGCATGATTTTTGATTAATGTGTTAAAAAGGTGATCATCATAGTTTCAGTCCTATTTATAGGTAAGCAGTGTGCGTGTTCCGCAAAAGCAAGACGCGCAAGCCTCGCCTAGCTGCCCACACACCTAAACCAAAGAGGCCCTTCTTCGTAACCAAATCCGATCCGTAACATATTGTACTGCTCTACAGTGGATGATCAGATGCTAGAGTTCAATTTGAATGTAGCCAAGATATTGTGATTGTACTTGCAGGCTTATGGTGCATTTTCTGCGTCTACTTAATTAGCTTGTACGTAGATTCTTTGCAGCCAATTGTTGCTTCACCAGGTAGGAACCGACTCAGCACGTTGATGTCAGTTAGAGGATTAAGGTGACGAGTTTTGCCATTAAACATGACCTTAATTGTTTTAGTTGGCTGTGGTGGTACAACATAGCTTGCATGTAGCTGGTGTATCGGCACAGGCATCACTGTGAACCAATTATCACAACTGACCTCTCTGAGGCAAACATAACTGAAGTAAACTGCATATAACGGACAGATAACCCCGCTGTTAGACTTTATTAGTGCCCTTCTAGGTATGTCAAAACAGTAACGGATTACTCAGTACCCACAAAAAGATCTTTTATTGCAGTTCATGGTATAACGTAACTCTTTTAAGTGATTGGCCAGCAATATTGAGAAACCTGCCGTCGGGAATCTATATGCCATGTGGTCACCACTAGCATCCGCGTGTCAATAACGCGAAGGTTTTAATTCATGTCTAATATTACAGTTTGTTGAATATACACACTTGGTGATTTATGTCATAGAAGCAAGGAGCACGCACGACATTCTTATATACACCATTTTCTGTTCTTTTACATGTTCCAGAGCGTAAGTATATGCTAGTCTGGTAAAGCGATTGTAGGCAGCAATTTTGGTGTACATAAGTCATAATGACACAGACAGAAAGATAGAGAGATAGAGATGAGAAAGAGAGAGAAAAAAAGAAAGAGAGAGAGAGAAAGAGAAAGAGAGAGAAAGAGAGGGAGAGAGAGAGACAGTCAGAGAGAAAGAGCGAGAGAGAAAGAAGATGAATGAATATAGCTTGAGCTTCGGTCTCAGATTTATTGAACATAAATCCAGATCAACTTTATCACATGAATTGCAGAGGACGCGTTGAAGATCAAAAGGTTATGATGCAAAGCGCGTCGATTGACTGGACACTAGTTTTGCAAAAAGACATCCCCACGGACCAGCTCTAAGCTAGTACAGTTTTAATGCCAATCTCGAATGCGGAAAAATCAATTGAATAACCAACCATCGGACTAATTTACCATTGTAGGCGTAAATAGAAGCTTTTCATTCTGGGATGAATTAATAATTATATCTGTATTATCATGGTGTTATTAATCCGTCTGATAAAGGTGATTTTCGGAAGAAAAGCAAAGCTATTTGAAAGCACCCTGACAGTTGTGTTCGACTTTGTAATCAGCACCTGGTATACAATGGTCATCGTTGCCTGGTGCGGTTTCTCGTGGCAGCTGTCAGATTAATTTCACGACTTCACATTTTGCACCTTGAGAATCTTTTGTACAATTGATTGCGCATAGATTAAGCCACACCCTACACTGGACATTGCAGTAAATAACTATAGAACACTGATATTGCTCGACTTGTATAGGTGTCGCCTTATCTTGTCATTTGTTTGATATACTATCACCTGGTGAAAACGTAAGAAACCATTGGCCTTCTAATGGATAGGGTCATCAATGCTATTTCAGCAGACCTCAGAAAGTGAACATTTCGTTGATGGCTACTGTGCATCACAGTTCACAGACGAGATAGCAGTCCTCCCGGAATAAGTCAATTCAATAGCGGGTGTTGGGGTTTCCACTGGACAGAATACCTGTAAGTGAAGATTAGGTCCAAAATTCATCAAAAAACAGTCAACTTGCCCAGATAAACACTATCCACTGCTTTTGGAGGAAATCGCCACAGAAATATTGCTACCGCCTTTTATCGTATTCAAACAGTCGATTAATGAATGGAGGTACCAGATGACCGACAATGTGCTCGGCTCCAATGCATTGCACACCTTGGCAAAACAGTTAGAACGGAATCAAAAAGAACTAGCGTTTGCCATAAAGATATAGCTCTATAGAATTGTTCACCATAAAAGATAGTTTCAGTCAGCTCACAGATCTCTTTAAAAACCAACCCTTTGTGCAGTTTAAGGACACAGATGTTAAAGCAATGTTGAAGCCCGGCTGTATTAAAGTGGTATGTAGATATTGCATCCACTGGCAGAGCACCGATCTCAAAAAGTTATTTGGTGACCCTTGTAAATATCACTGTATCAGATTCCTTGTAGCACCCGTCTATTCCAGACTCACGCACCTGATCTATGTTGTCAACATTGTCTGGACGCGACCAACTTTGCAAATACTAACCCGTTTGAAAGGTAGCTTTCAATCTATCCTTATCGTTATAATGAAACTCCATGATTTGTTGTAATGCGTAAACAGGTTTTGATTAAAGTGAATTGAATCTTCAAAATTCTTACTTACAAAATTATCAGAACATTTGAATAGTCCGAGATTTCAATGTCGGTTCATGCAATGATTTGTTGCTATTTATAACGTTTTAAAGTTAAATTCAGATTAATTCGTAATAATGAATCGAACTGAGATTCACGGAAAATTTACTGGTGTACCCCTTTTAGAACAACTTGAAAGATATGTAAGTTCCAAGTCGCCATCTTAAAATAAATGTCGCACGACACCTGCCGTTTCAATTAAATGTTCCCTTCGATACAAATACCATCGCAACTGTTGTGTTTATGATTCTCATAAATATATATATATATAAAATATATATATACATATATATGATAGTTTATACTTATCCGACATTTATATAGCATCTATAAATATAACGTATCTAGGATTGAACCCTATATATATATATATATATATATATATATATATATATATAGATATATATATATATATATATATATATATATATATATATATATATATATATATATATATATATATATATATATATATATATATATGTATATGTATATGCATATATATATATATATATATATATGTATATATATATATATGTGTGTATACTTATGTATATATATATATGTTTATATATATGTATATATATATATATATATATGTAAATATACATATATATATACGTATATATATATATATATATATTTGCAGATATATTCATATACTATTTTGTATATATATGTATATGCCAAAGCTGCATAATATTCAACCGTTCGAATATATTGTAGGGGCTCGAGTAATCACGATCAGGGAATTGCGTCAGTGGCGCCCTAGAACCATATTAGAAGTTACAACATATGGGCTGACGGTGCAGCAAGATGATAATTTGCATGAAGAAGATTATCGTGGGGGATTATTGGTCATAAATGAATGTGCACAAAGGTTGTCAATATTGATGCACATAACACGGCATTTCCATAACCAATGGGCAATATTAAGTCCATGCACATCCCAGGGTAATAAAAAGAAATCACGCCATTTGCATTTACCATGACCCAGTAAGTGTATTGGTCTCTCGATGCTATGTGGCAAGCACTCTGACTTAAAAGCGTTGCTAGCATATCAATTTGTTGTCGCATCTGCGTTATGGAAACGTAGTCTGGCATGAATTATCGCATGGGGGAATTACTAGCTTGTTTTAGCGTGCTGCTACAAACTGTAGATGCACCCTTTCTCATTATAATGCGATCCTAAAGTTAATGCGAGAATTAGGCCCTATGAATCAGGAGAGCAGCTTTATAGTGTATGCATGTATGCTTATATGTACGTATGTATGTAAGTTTGTTAATATATATGTAAATATGTCTGTATTTATGTATGTATGTGTGTATGTATGTATATATGTATGTAGGTATATATGTGTATGTAAGTATGTATGTGTGTACATGTATGTATGCATTTATATATATGTATGTACGTATGTATGTATTACGGTCTGCCTGTCTGCCTCTCTGTATGTATGTCTGTCTGTCTTCTGTATGTATGTATGTATGTATGTATGTATGTATGTATGTATGTATGTATGTATGTATGTATGTATGTATGTATGTATATGTATGTATGTATGTATGTATGTATGTATGTCTGTGTATGTATGTATGTATGTATGTATGTATGTATGTGTATATGTATGTATGTATGTATGTATGTATGTATGTATGTATGTATGTATGTGTATGTATGTATGTATGTATGTATGTATGTATGTGTATGTATGTATGTATGTATGTATGTATGTAAACATCTGTATGTATGTATGTATGTATGTATGTATGTATGTATGTATGTATGTATGTATGTATGTATGTATGTATGTATGTATGTATGTATGTATGTATGTGTATGTATGTATGTATGTATGTATGTATGTATGTATGTATGTATGTATGTATGTATGTATGTATGTATGTATGTATGTATGTATGTATGTATGTGTGTATTATGTATGTATGCTATCAGAAATGATGCGTCAAAATCAAGGGTGCACATTTATATTTCAGCTGTGGCTCTTATAGTTAATGTGTGTTTTTACAAGAATTATTCAGCAAGTAGAGATTTTCAAAAATATTGCAACACTTAATGTTCGTAGTCAATCTTTAAAAAGATCGTGTTAACTAGTCTCCGTTATATTTATCATGATGCATGTTGCTTACCTATAGGTAATAATGCCAAACAACTATTTATCCATGGGAAAGAGTTTGCTAGAAGAAAAGCACATTGATAAACATCACGATCGGCAGGCCCAGAATCATACCTTTCGTGACAGCTTGTCGTTTGTAGCGCGTTGTGTGAGCGTGCACTGAACGTACTCTCTACCTGTCCAGACAACCAGATTTGTGATGATTCTGGTCAACGTAATACGAGAAGACAATGCTTGCATGAATTTTGTTTGCGAATAATTCATAGACTGATGCGAGGAAATAGACACTTCTAAATAACCTAGTTACTCTTTTTCCAACAGAGTTTGACTGACAGATATGTGAATGAAACGAAGTAATATAACAACAAGGCTGTAAGAAATCCCTTTTCAGAGACCACTTCGCATTATTCAAGTATTTAACCCAATAAGAGTAGTAACGCTCTGATCCTGGACATATTCCGGCTAACATTCTGGCCAATGCGGAGTGATTTTTGCATAAGATAATTTCAATAATAATGTCACAAAAGGTCCAGGTTTGTAAATTTTCATGACTGTCAAAGATTTTTTTATGTAATCTTTTTGCTGTAACGATCTTAAAAATTGATCAAGTGTTATCAGGGAAATAGAGTATAATTGTATTGGCAACAATTGTTTTATCTTTATGTTTAGTTCAGCTGTAACACCGTAAAAATATCACCTAGCATTTCTACTGACGGACAACTGGTCATTGGAACGTCTCGTGGTTAATAGCTCGTAAATAGTTCGAAGAACTTAAGCCTCAAAGACTTAGGTGGCAAAACGTTGCAAAGTTGCTAGATTGATAGCAAAACTGTGAGAGCTTGATATCGAAGGCGGTCCTCAAAGAAAGTGATAAAACGCAAAAAGATACACCATATATCTAACAACATGATTCCACAACGTGATTACGACGTGGCAGTATAAGTATAAAAAAATTGCGCTTTGACGAATATATCATTTTTACAATCCATCTATGGGTCTTTGTGTTCACACGTTTAATATCTGCAAAACAATCACTATTGATAGCCAGCTGTCACCATGTGGCCTTATTCTGATATGTCAGCCAAATTAACTGCGATTTTGATAAATGAAAAGTTAACGTCATCAATGACGTAGTACCTATTATTGAGTCCGCAATACACTAACGATCCCACTGTTCATCGTCATACGTTTTTTTATGTATGGCTTCCATCACTACACAGATGCTACTAGTCCGCAGCAAATGTTGTCGTTATATTAGCAATTACCAACAAGTATATAACATGCATATGAATGAAAGATATACTAGAATATGGCTGGCTACTAAGTTACGAAGTTATGAATTCCTCTTTGAATTCGCTGCATTTGCTGAGAACTAGCAGCAGATGTATATCACTTGGAAGGTTGAATGATTCGTGGGTAGATTGTTACAGCAGCCCATTGCGATCAGTTTATTTTTTGAAAATGAAGTAACTGTAAACAATCGTTATTTGATTTGATGGATTCAAACGTGATAATTCTCAATTCATCAACATATGAATCATGAATAAATCATTAATAAAAGATGGTAATAACTGAGTGTTAGTGGCCAGTGTCTTCACACAGGCTCTGTAACATAATCAGCAACAGTCCGCGGAGAAATGATGGAAATATCTGAAGGTGACGACCACTACATGGCATACATTGCAGTCTTGTCTGCTACATTGGTGCGTATTTCAAAAGTTCAGGCTCTCAAACTTTGTATCCCGTATGCATACTGACTGGCGGTGAATGTCTCAGCAGTTGCATTACAATGAGCATAACATGTACCGAGGAGGAGAATAAATATCATTTAATACGACTCAGAATGTTTAATGTACCGGCAAGATTACATATAATAGGGTCTTGTTAACGAGTTCGCATAAAATTTAAGCTGCCATATGTGTCACGTAGTGTTATATGCTGCATATCTAACTATGCAGGTAATACAACGAGAATGAATGAATCAGAGCTCCTCAAACTGTAATAAGCTAGCGATATCTTGTGCAAGGCACTAATTCATTCCAATATCAGAAACCTTATATATAGCAATGAGCGTGGAATATAAATATGCGTTTGTGAAACTGTATCATGCAAAAATGTTTGTCGACTTCATGTTGATGGCGGGTGCATTGACAAATAAAACAAATTATCACAAATGACCACGTGAAAGGAATAGAAACAATCAATTGTAACTTCTAATAACTTGACCCCGCTTTTAACCATTTCGGTTGCTTTCCTCTCGTAATTTGCCTTTCAAGAGAACATTTACGGAATATTAACTATCCACAAAGTTCTCAATCATTGCAGTCAAGAGATACGTTGCCACATGTACTCGCCCCATTAAACGAAATGAATGCAGCGTCCTTATTGGGACAATTTCTCTGCTATGGTCTTCATTGCCTGTACAGTCAGCCCCAAACCTGACTATTTTACAGAAGTGCAAGCTCAGAATCCCTCGCGCCTTTAATGTAAGATCTTACGAGACGATGCTGTGTTTATTCGCACATAGTTGGGGCTTCATTTAGGTTTTGAACTGTGTGCTGTGCATAAAGTAACTCTACCAGATGCTACATAGAAATGACGTCTACCCTTATTGCCTCAATTGATCATGATAAACGCATTTGCATAAAATATATAATGGGCGTGTCTGGGGCAGACATATATGACGCTGTTGGGGCACCCCACATCATTTTATCAATCCATCGCACATGATATAGCTTCGTTGCCAAGTGCCTGTTAAGAACTAAACTGAATGATCAAAATACATCATTACACATTTGTAATGTTAGCGACTTTGACATGAAATTCATCGCGCATGATCAGCGCCATTCCCACATTAGTATCTTGCTAAAATTACAGCGGAGTCTGGTATCTTTCTACAGTGGTATATCTAGCTGCACCCCATCAGTGTGAACAATAAATAATCCGTGGTATTCTTATTAACTATCCTTAAATTCTATCAATTCGATTTTCAGCTCTGTACTACGGAAGGTATAACAGCGCAAAATGCAAATATAATTACTGCTGTGCCGTAATCAGTATAAGTGCTTCTGTTTTGCAATGAGCCCAAAAAGAAAATATTTTAGTGGGCTGATTTGTAATAAACACTTTTGCAACGCTAACAGCTAATTGGGATCGGTTTTTATATGAAATTACAAATAGCTAGGTAGAAAGTAACCCCATGCCAAGACATATGGCAGTTTATACAATTGCTAATATAAGACTGACAACGGGGTGCAATAACCCCTACTGTCCATATCAAATGAGACAATACCCTTTATTGTTATAATTACTACCAGAGTATTGATTCAGCTATCATGGCAATTGCATAGTGCCTCAAACACACAGCATACACTTGCCTAGTTATCCTATTTAGGCCGCTGACAGTTGACCGGTAACCGGGCAGAGGCTTCAGTCGGGAGTCGTGGAACAGAACATGGCTAGATAGATCAGTTTGAAATGCGCGAGGTTCCACGGTTCTTAAGTTATCGATATGGCGGAATCAGAAAACATTAACAAAAACATTATAACGATTCCCTTGTTTTGAAAATCGCTGATTTGATTTTTAATTTTATGATATACCCGAAGCTCTTATTATTCATTTCAATATAAAAGTTGAAGCATAACCTTATTTAATATAAATTTTTGTCAAAACAACCTTCGTCACATTTTTCTTCTAACTGAGAAAAAAAAGATTGTGCTGAGAGTTGGAGGCGTGATAACAAAATTGAAAAATAACTCCCGTAAAAGAAACCAGCCTAGACACAATTGTTTAATTCAGCATCAATGTATGGCTCAGCGATTTATCACACAAAAACTAAGCTGTATTCCTTAAAAGCTAACATTGCTCTGCAAATGACAGCCAGTATTGTTTTTTTTCTAATTATATGCGACAGCGCCTACATGCGTCGATAACTCGTATTTGTTCCGGCGGACAAATAAGACATTGGCTAATTGTTGCGAGGAAATAACAGATTTGTGAATACTTCCACGGTTTAATAAGAAGATCTGCATAATGTGACGTTATAGTTAGTGGACTCGATACTGTGGTCGGCAGCGCCAGCTGAGCCGGTTTTTCCTATTACCGAGTTTTATCAAACCTAATTAGTAACAGTTGAGCACCAAGCATAGTGATCAGTCTTTTGAGTCTTGAACATGTTGCTTGTCCGATGGTTTAATGCATACTGTGATACCGTACACGCTAGAAATCTTCATCAAGTATTCGTGGTAACGTGGACGTATGTGATCAAATGGATGGCAGAAGCAGCGTCGACAAATGCTACAGCATCCAAATTCCTGTTTGCTTTAAATATGTTGTGGGGCAGCACTTAACATCGAAACACATGGCAATCTTAGAAATATATCAGCAGGACACACAATTCCGAATGATCAAATATTCTTTTGGTAATCGGAATTTCGCCTCAATGAGCACAGACCTTCCAAAATATTCGTCCAAACAACTCCCTTTGACCACTGAATGTTGATATTACTCACCATGTCAACCTCAATTGAAATATATACGGTCGAGCATAATACTACCTCTTACTGGTGAGTGGACGAGATGCTTCAGCGACTTTGGGTTTGGAGTCGGCAATAGCCAGCACTTTCAACAATCATAACCTAGACACTATTGCACTAATAAATGCCGCGATGTTTAAATCTCTAGTTTTTTTATCAAAAGGCAACATTTTGACCCTAACGTGACCGCATATGAACATGCTATCAGTCATTTTAAATACTTTGCTGTTTTGAGAGAACCGGCTGACCCATACAACCTACTGTTGCTCGAAAAATTTATATAGACTAAATCAATAGCAATGCTTTCTAAATCGTGACAAAACTTTAGCGATGATTCGGTATGTTTATGCAGCCCTGCGAGGGCACCGTAGGTTATGCGTACCTCAACGTCCGATAAAATATATTATAAATATTACTGCATAATTAATTTGAATGTCCTTGTGCTGTGTTCTTAGCGCATCTGCAATTCTCCAAATGCCTACATTGCTAACTAGTGAAGCTAGCTAATGCTAAATTGCAGTCTAGTTTTTGTGCTCGTTGTGCATTAGTGCGCGAATACTTAACGAAGATGCGCTCGTATGAAATCTGAATGTGATCATTAATCCAGTACAGCATAATGTAATATTTTGAATGGTTAGACACATATTAAGATAGGAGGAAAGTAAAGGAGCCCCAGGATGCAGGCACACGATTACTTGTGCCGTATTAACGACTGTGGGTTTGGGTTCACAATTCAATGAGAATGTAGGTTCGATCATAAAATGTGATAAGAACATGATACGTAGACCTTGGGATTTGTATTCTCTGGATACGCCATAAACGGGTTGATGTTTATTAGACATTTACAAAATATGTACTGCGGGTTCAATCAGCGCCTTCGTGCTACTATACCAATGTCAAAGATGTTCGTGATACACACACAAGTACACATACTACGGAACAGACACTCACACGCTCACATTCAATCAAACATAGATACACAAACACTGACTAGAGAGGCCACAAATCCAACTTGTCTTTATTCAAGATTATGGTAAAACTCGCCACCTATATGGTCTAAAGAAAGCGTATAAGACATTCTTTATTGAGGCAAATGTGTTCCGCTGTATATCTCTGTGGTGAAGGGTGGCTTAAATCAGCGCACCCATATAACGAAGGTGACGTGTTTTTATGACGATGCTAAGATGAAGCTCATTATGATCAATGATGCCAGTTGGTGAGGGTACGTTACAGGGCGAGGTTCAAGGTCAAAGTGCTGGTAGCTAGAATAACTTATCCTATGAAGCATATGGGTTGACCAGTATTTTATTAAACAAAAAAGCCCCAAGCCACTACAATGGAACACCCAAGGCTAGCAGACGATGAATAGGAAGGCGTTTTAATGATTTAGGATTTTATATCAGATGGTAGTCGTTAATCCAATACAGCTTTGTATACGCATTAGTCTTTGCATATACTGGTTAATGGAATGTATCATGATGATCCGTTATGCTATATCAATAAATAAGAATTAACAGAAATGTGCCAGATAATGCGAATCTAACATGCCTCACAATCAATATTAGTTTCAACAAAAGCACAAGGGACTGGTGATCCTACATTTTGGGAATCTGCCTCTTTATTCTTCTGATCGGATCGGTCAAGGCGCGACCGTGACCCAGACAATTCGATAGGATTACAAAGCAGCGCGATGCTTACAGGTGGCGTGCTTACACATTTCTTCGGCGAAGGCGAGAGTGAGCCCTCTTTGCATAGTTTTAAGCTCTTTAATCTGTCTATGAGCGTCCGTGATTTTAATTGTGTCTGGATTGGAAACAATTGACATTTGTCATTTTTGTAACGGATGTAAACGTTCAGTCATTAGCTTTATCTCTGTAAGTCAAAGGAACGGAGAATATGACGATTTACAATGGATGACAAGTGTCGCTGTATATTATTTGTTATCTTAAGTTGCAGTACAGATGTCATGTAAAAGAAATAGTGCTGAAAGAAAGGGACCTATTCAGGATGCCTCATTGCTCTTTGAAAACGACCGTCGATGGCCTCGGCATGCTCTATGTATGATATATTTGCTACCTCCGCGCCCAGGGAGTAACACACTGAATGGCTATACGAGAGCGATCTTAGTAGAGCTGGAATAGTCTCTGTGTATGACAATCAGGTGTTGACACGCTAACGTGTTTATCGGCTAATTCCAGACCAGCTTGATGAACTGATATTGGCGACATTATGCTAATAAAGCGACCATTTGCTACGACCCATCTTACCAACGCGTGCGTCTAGGCTGACACAAGGGTGATTTAATGCATACTGAACAGGAGCTAATCGTGCGTCGCCTAATTAAACAGCGATATGGATAAATTCATTGGCGTGGATGAATAATGTTTGGAATATTCTCAATTCATTGTTTACGACAACATTACCCTGCAAGAAAAAAAGCTTCATTAATATTATATTATTGACGGCAAAAGTTCTTATGATATTGGAGTTAATGACTTATTTTGGTTAGCAATGCTCCTTCCGTTTACTGACCAGTTTCGCGGCCGCAAAAAATACGGCAAACCGTTTGTCAGCAGTAATTAATCTGCTATGAGAGTGTCTGAACCAATCTATGTGGCGATTACATGATGATCGTATTATCTCTGGGTGTAGAAATCCTTGATACTTTGTCATATGTCCGTATTTGTCACGCGGAGTATATTGTACGATGGGACACTATCAACTGTGTCGATATTCATTACCAGATTCAGCCAGTGTGAGAGCAATTGGAATGTGCTGTGGTATACCCATGCAGTGAGTCGTCATATTTTTTCCAGCAAGGTTCGAAGCTTTAATACAGATGAACGGGGATATTATAGTGATTGAATAGGTACACATATTTGCAGGCTTCCTGAACGATGCAACACGATAGACTTGACAAAGTATATGTTTGGAACAATAACGGTTGTCACACTGAACCAGCTTTCCCTTCAAATTGTAGGTGCTGCTAGTTGTCCCCTTTCAATTCCTTATACCCGCAATACTGATTGTACCGTGTATCATCACAGAGCCGAAATAAACGGATTCTTCATCTTCAATCATCACCCAAAAACGTCTTAAACAGTGTTTAGCGGGAAACTGTTTTGCATTTTTCACTCAAGGTTGCATTAGTTATTTAACAAACATCGTTGCTGTGGGCGCAGTTCTTAAACAAACCTTACCAACAAGAGAGACACGAGACCTAGAGGTTGTTTGCGAGTTCAGTTATAGCAACTGTCATTTCAAATGGAATCAACTAACTTTATAAGAAAGAGCTCAAAATGAAGATAATTCATACAACCATCACTTCGTATTTTGCAGTGACAATCATCTAAGAATGCGGCCTCATGAAGTAGACGTCACGCCTATAAGGAGGTGGACGACTCCTTCGTTGTATCGGCGGAATGATGGATATAGTCAAGTGTTCTCACTAGATAGTATCTGCTACGTCTAACGGCATGTTTGGATATTTAAGCCCAGAACATTGTTTATCCTCGTTTGTTGTCCCGATGTAGTGCTGCGACTGCAAATTTCAAAGTCGTTACCCCATGAGTGCCATTAGGACATCAACGGGTATTTCACCCCAAGCCGTACAATATCACTGCAGTAGATTATGCAAGCCTGAATTACTCTCAGCGGTCTTCAAATATAATACAACTTCTGCCATTTATATTCGCTCAGTCAGCAAGGCCAAATGATCCAAAAAGAAGTCGCAAATGCTGAAGATGTGGATTGCTTAAAGAAACGTATCCGTAGCGGCCGTAAACAGTTTGTCCTGCGATAATTATCAATTCATTGCACTTGTAAAATGCTATTCGAGAAATGTAAGTACAGCATTACAACAAATGGCAAGTGCAATCTGCAATCTTACATCTATACAAGGAGTGAACAAGAATATATTGTTCATCGTATTTCTCTAATCGTGTGGAAGATTTAGAAGTGAATGTTTAGTATCACTGCTCCTATATCAATGAGATAGCAAACCAAATAAAATTGACATTTCCGGTGCATATTCTTTACAGTCCTCTTACGTTCAATTCAATCCGATTGTGTAAGCTATTGTTGGTGCGAATATACATATATGTTTACAATGTTTGGATCTAGCAAATATTTGTCCATACTATGCAGCCTCTTTTCATAATTATATAATATTTGCCAGATACAGTTTAAAGCCAGAGCGTTATAATTAGTCATCATGTGCCTGTCATTCCTTACAAGATCACATTTAGGATAGCAGAAAGTGGTAGTGTTACACAAAGTTGTAAAAGTGCACGTCTGCAGCCTATTCTATATAGGAAAAGTAATACTAATTTTGTTTTGTAATTAAATATTAGATTAGTATTTACGACCGACTAATCACTCTTCGATCATGAATTAACATGTCAAGGTGGTATATAGATACAAGACAATGCCGCTGCTGGATAGTAGGAGTCCCTTGCTTCTCTTAATGATTTGTTGGTAGAACACTTGGTTGATCAGCTGTTTACTATTGATACTGATTTGTGAAACGACTATGCTTATTCGTCTACAAATCAATTGCTACAGAAAACAGGAAACGCTCACACTCTCATTACAGCTTAGCCACACATTTAGTCTGCTAATTACTGCGGTAATGTTATAGATGAGGGATATGCTGAAGTTTACTTGCGTTCACATGCAAAGTATTGTGTCGAGTATAACCACTCTGTATGGTCATAACACAAAGTGTTTTAGGTGTGACTTTAGCAAAAGTACTTTGTGGCATTCTTAATGCATCACAATACTCCCATTTATCACCTTTGCGACGTGTCCTGCTGTTTAAGGCGACATTGATAAAGCTGCTGTTATATTAGAGTGCATGTCAAATGACAGCTTTGAACAATCGAGACCCATTGGGTAACAAATGCTTTTATGCTATGTCTACAGACCGTTGTGTCTGTCATTCCTCCATTTGCACACTTAAAATAAACACTAATTGTATTCATGCCGACTAAACATCTATATGTCTTAACCTTTCATTGGGAGGGCAGGGCACATCGCAGTGATGTATGTGCACATATCAACACATGAACGTTTGTCATATAGATTGCATAACTTCAAAACCATACTTGCTCTGGGAAAGTATCCACGCTATTATAAATGCTAACGTATGTGTGATATGAGTGGGGTACTGTTATTTCCCCTGTGATTCATTTGGCGATCCACCAGAACCTGGAAAAGATGTTAGCCATTCGTTTTTTCTACAGGCAATGACACTTAATTTGGTGCTTTGCATAACTATACTTTTCGGCGTAACTCCACGAATAAATCATCTTACTTTGAAAACATAGCATATGCAATGGCAATGTGATGATATTTCGTCTGCTTGCAAGGGAACTTTATGCTACATAACAATCGCTGCTGAAAGCCTGTTAAGCCAGGAATTTTCTTGTCTGCTATCCAATGTTTATCAAATGAGTTTTGCTACTGGTAACAAAAACTGTCTGGTGGTCCTCAAATTATTATCACGTGTTGATGGATAGATCGCATGCATGTGTTATCAAGCCAACAGGTGGAGTACAGCTAACAGGAGTAATTGTCCGTCTTTATAAACCTTATTAAAATCCCGTAAAATAAATCAAACCTATAGAGTATAACGACCATCTGCGGACAATATTGATGCGCAATAACATGAAATGACCTTGGCTCAATCATTCGAATGGTTGAGCCAAGCTAAGCTATACCTGAATTACGTCCACATAATTAAATCGCCACGCAGATGAATAAGCAAAATATGAACGGGAAACTAATTAAAGTTCCATTCAGTGCTTGTTCCTTAATTCTGCTATCCTCAGTAGAACATCGCAAGCCAACACGCCCGATGCGTTTTACAAGTCTAGAGGCGCCTTCCTTGCAGATAAACCCTGAACCCGCTGATTTACAACAGTAAATAGAGGAATCATTAGCGTCCGCATCTGGTATCAGTAGTAATAACTGTGGCTTTATAAATCTCCATGGCGTCCAATGGATCGTGTTTTATCACAGAGAAGCCCTAATATACCCAGGACAGGGCCGTTATTTACAGCACAATACACAGCAGGCTAATTACTAAATAGCTGTACCGTAAGCATTTTATGTCACAATCAATATGGCAAAAGCTACACGACCCGACCATCTGGATAAACGCTGGCGCCTATTCTGCAAGGAGAGACACACGCAAAGCAACAAAGCGAAAAGGGGAAATGAGCATTACATTGTCAAGATATATTATTGCACTCAGAAAAGTTGTTCAATCTGGCAAGAATATACCCATTATACCTTCGGCTAGAATGCAAATATATTAGTGTAACTAGATTGTTGTATATCTATCTCAGTCCACACAAATAGAGGTTTCCATTTCCATTTTATTATGTTACTGATAATAAGAATTCTCCATCAAATCATTATTTGATTGATCTTTCTGATCTATATAGACTTTTGCCAGCAGATGCAGCAAAATGTAAATCACCTTTACAGACTTATTGAACTAACCGCTTAACTCAGTACAGGTTTAGTCATCTTGAGTGATCATAATGGAAGCTTTTCTGTTCCATCGCCATGTGTGTGAATATTGCATTGATATCGAGTATTGCATCCAGGCTATCCTTGGTAGCTTTTGCAAAGCATGCAACAGTATTGTTGTAATATGGTGCGGCATTGTTGTAAATAGGGATGTCAGATCCAATGTTGTATTACAGGTGTTTGTAACATATAATCCGTCCAAGGGTGCCAGTATAATATATAGACCATCACAATTGGAGAATAATGTTGTTACCGACGGAATGGCGAACTACAGAAGACTTTACTATGTAGGGAGTTCAAACTTTAGCAATGTACCGGAGCCGCTTGAAAAAGAACACGGTTATTGTAGAGTGATAATTTAATAAGCAATGGATAGCACAGCATAATTAAATGGTTAATGCAATGTGCCACAGCTATGGAGCAATCTATTTGGCAAAGACTAGGAAATATTCAACTCTACCGATTGGTGCTCTTCCATGAAGGTTCCACATTACACAACACAAAACAATATATAAAACCTTGGATCTCCGTCATTCGTTCACTTGGTCCCTTTTGCGATGACCTACTGCACCTCTGCAATTAACATATGTTTCCCATTAAAATTTTCACTCGAGTGTTATGTCTGCTTTTCTTGCTTGCCCCACCTCTTTTATGCTTTGAAAATGTTATCATTATAATTATAAGCATAAAAACGCAATTATATACAGCAATTGGCGCCGGCAAGTTATTTCTTGGTGTATATACATGCTAATAACTGAATGCATGCAAACACAATACTGAATTGATTTAACTATATCAATAAATGCAGGAGAATATGAGACAATGCCCTATGTAAATTTTAATTTCAAGAATATCTTCCATTACATGCGTTCCTCTACTACCATAACCAGTCCAAACGCCTCACACATTTCATTTGCTACCCATGTTGTCTGCCTATATATCACATTCTTGTACCACATAGTTCCAGCAACGGCGACCAAATCAATTGAGAAGTTGTTACATATTTTGCACCATTCAGGGCGATATTAATAAAACGATGGCTTTTTGGAAACGTATAGTATGGATGCAAACCTGGTATTGTGGTGGTAATGTATACAATAATCAGGATTAACTTGGAAATGCCATTATGACAGGCGTTCCAAAAGTTGCTTATGAGTTGCTTTTGACATGTTAGGTGTGAGACATATCGAGATTTCACAACCTACACATACAATGGCACAAGTAGTCGCCAACACCATCCAATTAAGGAATATCGAATTGCTTTACGTAAATAATTAAAAACCATCTGAGCACTTTCTAAATGCCCTTTGCATCCCGCAAAGTTGGTGTAGTGTAGAACATATTCTTTTGAAAGTACGTATAAGTTAGACTGACCCTTACAGAGAATGGCCAAAGTTAATGGAATTATCATAGAAACGTTGAGTATTCTCATGAACAATGGCCCCAACATATCTATATCGTGCTCTTATATTTCCAACATAAGGGGTCAGTAAAGCACACTGTAATTCTGCCTTTGCTTAGTTGTTGACTGTACCTCTTTCATGGTTATTAACAATTCTATGAAGACAAAACTTTTCGGCAAGTTAAGGGATTTTTTTATAATAAATTGGGGTTTGAATAATCACGTACATGTGGTAATCTAATGAGGACCGGGATCATACTGTGGCTTAATCAGCAGACTGACATTCCTTCCTCAGCTTGTTTCATTTGTACAATATACAGGGTCATTTATCTATATTTAAGTAGTGCGTATCGCTGCTAGGCATAGTACTGATTTTGCAGATTGCATAAAAAGACGACCAATAAAATCCAATGCTAGCTTGCATAATTAAATCCATGAAGGCATATCCATAACTTGTATCTGCTTATTAATTGCTGATTCACATGCTATTGTCGGCTTTCTTTGATGACGGATTAGCATGTGGCCAATAGACAGCTCAGTTTTGTTTATCCGGAAAAAATTAATATATACTGACAAACAGAAAAGCCTTATGAATTAACTGACGTTCTTATCCGTTGGTTGCCATTTCATTTCAAAGAAGGGACTTCCGACCCAGCGTAATAAAAAGGCCAATTAGCAGCAGACCAATATATAGGAAATGAGGTTTATATGATCATAACTTACTACTTAAAGACTGCAATTTAACATGGTAACACCCGAAATAAATACTAACCATGGCTTGAACGTTCGTCGCTTGCTATCGGGGGACTAATTTACATCCTGATATACTGTGATTGTAAATTATGTTATTACGTTTGATGCCGTTCAGGTGAGTATGGGGTTAATGGTGTCCAACGAAATGTGTGGCTCTGGTGCTAAAACGCAGATTATGCATAGTACTAATCTATTTGTTATTATAATTGTTTTTCGTCTAGTTTTTCACTTCCGCTGAGATGCATAGTTTGTCATATTGCACAGTGGTGACAATTTCACTGCATCGAGCATGATACAGTTTTTGTGGGCAATGAATTGAACCTTGTAGTCGCTATAGTTCGACGTTTTTGGCCCATCTTTAACATATCGTGTTTGACGAGGGGGTGAATCTCTGTGTTTCAGCAATATTTCGTAACCCAACTAATGACTGACGTCGTACATTTGAACTCGGTAGCATGTATGACATAAACAGCACACGCCAAGTTCCTTTTCATGATTGTATTATAATATAATCAATGTGTATATTAAGCAATACTTTTTAATTCTAAGTGCAGTGTTTTTTTATATATCAAAAGCCATTTTTACTTGAATCTTACTAAACTCAAACTAATGCACGTCATGTAATAGTCACAAGTGATCAAACAGACCATGTTTGTTGCCGTTAGATATATATTCGTAGTGTGTTCGTAGCGAATCATTGGTTAAGCGTGGGCATTGCACTATTGCAGTCTTTTGCCCGAAGCATGTGTTTTTACCATGGTGTCTTTCAAATAACTAGGGCGTCTGTCCGTCTTTACAATATCTTACCAAGTTAAACTCGGATTGTCAGTCGGGCATGGAAACAAGGAAGTGACTACAGCATCCAAAGGACATGTTCATCCGCCTATGTGGGTCATGAAAGAATAATTGAAACCTATGAAATAATCTTGTCAAATATTGTAAAAGTGCATATGTGTTTTAATTCAGGAAAAGCCTCTCTCATTTGTACATTTTTCCTACATAGATACATAGCCCTACTTCATTCGCCCTTCTATTTGGCGTATTCGACGTAAACCAATCGTCCAAGTGTCTTAAGGCTCTTAAAAGATATAATTTGGAAGACCTGTGGTACTCGTTATGCGAGACCATTATCCGAAAAAGGCAATATTTTTTTGCATCTTATCCGAGCACCATTTCTCAATATGTTATAACCACAAGGATTTCGACATTATCTACATTGAACCTTTTACGAAACAACACTTGCCATTATATGGCTTATTTGATTTATATTTTGATAATATTACAATATGATAACATAAGCAAAATTGTGGATGAATGTTAGAAGATCAGCGGATGCAAAACGTAATGACATCACCGATATTACATTGGGAGAATGATATGAATAATGCAGTCTAATCACAACGCAGGGAATGCCTTCATCTGTAAACAAAGTTCTGAGCTTCAATACATGATGAGCAAACAGGATACGGGCAGCTCTTTAAAGTCATTTAGAAAACCGGCTTCCGGTGACACACATTTGCATTAACCTGTCTTTGTGTTAGGAAGAAGCCATCGGCGTCTTGATGAGAATGGTTTTGTAGTACGAGTACTGTATTACGACGGAAGTAATAATATTATATGCGTGTATTAGCTCAAATATTCACCAAAGCATCGACATCATATTAGTTCAGTTTCATCACCATAACCGCCTGTACCAGCTAGGTACCAAGCAACCACTAGAACGTTTTGTGTTGCATCCTTCCTTGTTGCGTTATCCACCATGTTTTAATGCGACAAACTAACGAGAGCTAGCATACGCCACGCAGAGAACAAGGTTTTCATCATCAAATACCTTGATACTAGCTGCGCCATTATGCCGTCGCGTATATCCACATACTGGGCACGTGCACACAGAAAGGTATATAATGGCCAGCTTGTTAGGAAGGGGTGTTATTAACACAGGGCTACAACGGATAGGAGATTGATCAGTGTATATTGATCGCAATTAATCATTCATGTATTAAACTAATTAAAGCAAGTCAGTCAGTCAGTCATAGGGTACTCCCACGGAAAGCAATACGTGGAAACCATCCTAATGCCCCTTAACTCCTCGACAATTCTGCAATTTCTTCGAACAATGTTTATATTAGGTAATCAGCTGTTTGGCATATACATTCGTATATCTGAGTAATAAATCTTGTTCCATTATGTATTATAGTTCGTAAAATAGAATGTATTATCATATGTATAGTTTAAACAATGATCAGCAATACTTATCTGCGTCGGAGAGATTACCGTCATGGCCTGTTATAAAGTTGAGTTGTGTTATCATACCCGTGGCGCATTGTAATCATTCCAGTCCAAAATGGGAGCAACGCCCTGTCAAATGACGATAGCTTTAAATACAGCTTTTGCCACTCTTTGTGTACAATGGGCGTACCTTTCTATCAACATAGATGCACGTGATAGCTGAACAGCGAATTTAAAAAGGTAATATGTGAAAGATATGCAAAGCTATCACGAGCTGGACCAGAGAATTTTCTGGCTAGCTTGCTAGTGTGCTGAGGATATTTCTATGCGTTTCCAAAAATACGCCTAGAGGCCCGCGGTGTTCTCTGTTAAATTAGTAACACAGTATTGGAATGATAATTGTGAATCTAGAAAAAAATATTTCTCTATGCAAGCAAAGATATTATACTTCCGTCGACTGGTCAACCAACAGCAAGTATATAAAATACCTATCTACATGCCATGTACCTGTTACCAAGCTACACAATAAAGATTTATAGTCATGACATATAGGCGAAAGAGGTCCCAGTAAAAAGAGCCCAGTATAGAGAGCCCAGTGACGAGAGCTTAAAGGTGATCACCATAGTTTTAGGCCTATTTAAGGTAAGCTTAAGCCGACGTATCTTTTACGATTCATTGATAATACACATCACAATTATTGACCACCCAGGAAGACGTCAGGCATCACAGGTATTTGATTAATGGGGTTGGATACGTTAAAACAAAGGCCCACACACCTAAACCAAAGAGGCTTTTCTTCGTAACCAAAACCGATCCGTAACATATTGTACTGCTCCACAGTGGATGATCAGATGCTAGAATGACTGCGGTTGGATTTTAGCTATGATATTTTGATTATACATGAAGTCTTATGGTACATTTATTGCATCTACTTAATTAGCTTGTACGTAGATTCTTTGTAGCCAATTGTTGCGTCACCAGGCAGGAACCGCATTAGCACGTTGATGTCAGTTAGAGGATTAAAGTGACGAGTCTTTCCATTAAACATGACCTTAATCGTTTTCGTTAGCTTTGATGATACAGCATAGCTTGCATGTAGCTGGTGTATCGGCACAGGCATCACTGTGAACCAATTATCACAACTGACCTTTTTGAGGCAAACAGAACTGAAGTGAACTGCATCTAACGGACAAATAATCCCGCAGTTAGACTTTATTAGTGCCCCTCTGGGTATGTCAAAACAGTAACGGATTACTTAGTACCCACAAAGAGATCTTTTATTGCAGTTCATGGTTGTTTTTGCCCTATAACGTAACTCTTTCAAGTGATTGGCCAGCAATATTGAGAAAAGTGCCGGGAATCTATATGCCATGTAGTCATCACAAGCATCCGCATGTCAATAACGCGAAGGTTTTAATTCTTGTCTAATAATACAGTTTGTTGAATATACGCGCTTGGTGATTTCTGTAAACGAATCAATAAACACGCACGACATGTAGGTCACACACTCACATACCATTCTTATATACACCCTTTCCTTTTTTTACTTAATCCAGAGCGTAAGTATATGCTTCATAGATTGATGGTTGTTTTCCTTACTAGTCACGTAACGCAATATCGGCGCATTTAATTGTTCTACATGGGCAGCAATTGTGGTGTAGATAAGTCATAATGACAGAGACAGAAAGATAGAGAGATAGAGAAAGAGGTAGAGAGAAAGATAGGGAGAAAGAGGAAGAGAGAGAGAGAAAGAGAAAGAGGAAGAGAGAGAGAAAGTGAAAGAGAGACAGTCAGAGAGAAAGAGCAAGAAAGAAGATGAATGAATATAGCGTGAGCTTTGGCCTCAGATTTATTGAACATAAATCCAGATCAACTTTATCACATGAATTGCAGCGAACGCGTTGGAGGTCAAAAGGTTATGATGCAATGCGCGTCGATTGACTGGTCACAGGTTTTGCATTAACGTTATGAACGTCGACCAGCAGCCAAACGCATACGATGGTGGAGCATACGCGATCTCTTTCGCAACTACGCTATTATTCGACGACGATCCGACCGAACTTGCCTACGATACAGTATGTTAAGACTCCATTTTGCCAAGTGCATTGATGACGGGTAAATTTCCCGGTTTCCCGCCAGGTTGCTTTACCGTCAACCAAAAGTGTTCAACCGATCCGCGACATACATTTACTGTGATTGTCGTTGAATGCGAAGGATGTGCACAATGGTTTCACGGGACATGTTTGAATTTAACTAAGAAATCTGCCCGAGAGTGGAAACGTTGTGATTCATGTTTGTGTGATGAACTCTAAAGTTTTGGACTATTCGCTGAATTTTGACTCTTGTACGGAAATTGGACTATAGCATGACTTTAATGACATTATTTCACATGTTTAATGATTTTAATAATTAATAAACTGTTGACAATAATGTGTAAAATAATCAATTAGCATCGATGATTTTTAATATTGTTCCCAATTTGGAGGCCTGTGACAAATTCAACCGTTTTATTCAGCTGTTCTGAAGTCTGCAAATAGCATTCACTTCATTCATTTTATAATTGTGTTCTTTATAAGGATGATGATTTAATCCCACGTTGTAACGCATGACATTCAATTTATCAAGTATGAACATGTAACCGATTTTTATAATAAATTATTGATAATTCTCGAGTTAACTTCATAATTTTTTGGGATCTTACTGTGGTGCAGAAACACACATCAGTATTAGACATTACAATAGTATAATTGTTGCATGTATGGTTTGAAGAGGCCTTTACCGGGAGCACCCGTGATCACGTCTCTGGTTGTTTCGCATAAGCTTTCGGCATTTTTACCTTCATTGCTGATGCTCATTTTTATAATCCTTCATTCTATCTGTTGTTTAACTCTGCTAGTCTAACTAATCGACGGGTTTTTTTTACAATTTGTGCTTTACTTATCTCGCAAAAAATTGCCCCACATCCGAGCTCCCTGAGGGCATGGATCATGAGTTGGTTAGATTCATCAAAATTATTCTTCATTTAATGCAGATCGTCAGGAAATATCAAACTGCAAAAAAAGTAAGTAAATTTAGTGAAATTTGTGATGTACTACATAGTAGCCTATTAAGGGGTGAAGTTAAGAGAGTATAGGACTTATCATGCTTATAGCTTAGTAAATCTAAGGGACCCATTTATTAGATTCCTTTGTTACCTTTAGTACAACATCGTCACTAAATATCCCATGCAAACTCATCAGTTTCCCTTTAAAATCATCTCAAGATGCAACAATCATACGGCAAAATTATGTTGAGGCCTGCAGTTCCGCTTTAAATCTAATCCTACATGACCCACGAACTATTGATCGATACCTGCGCGATCTACCGATGCTTGCGCTAACGACGGATCCATAGATAGCGCAGCGCTACTGATCGATGGCGCAAATCGGTCGATAGGGCATAACATATAAATATATATATATATATATATATATATATATATATATATAACGATATATATATATATATATATATCGATATATATATATAGATATATATATATATATATATATATATATATATATATATATATATATATATATATATATATATATATATATATATATATATATATATATATATATATATATATATATATATATATATATATATATATATATATATATATATATATATATATACAATAAATGTTGCTTACCTAGAGGTAATAATGCAAAAAAACTATTTATCCCATGGGAAAGAGTTTGCTAGAAGGGAAGCACATTGATAAATATCACGACTGGCAGGCCCAGAATCATACCTTTCGTGACAGCTTGTCATTTGCAGTGCATTGTGTGAGCGTGCACTGAACGTAATCTACCTGTACAGACAACCAGATTTGTGATGATTCTGGTCAACGTAACACAAGAAGACAATGTGCACATTTGACAATTCCTTCCTGCTTGTATTTTGTTTGCGAATAATTCACCGGCTGACGCGAGGAAGTAGACACTTCTAAATAACCTAGTTACTATTTTTCCAACAGCGTTTGACTGACAGATATTTAAACGAAACGAACTAAGTTGACAACAAGGCTGTAAGTAATCCCTTTTCAGAGACAACATTGCATTATTCCAATATTTAACCCAATGAGTGTAATAACGCTATGATCTTAGACATATTCCGGCTAACATTCTGGCCAATACAGAGTGATTTTTGCATAACATAATTTCATTCTTGACTGTCACAGTTTTTTTATGTGATTTTTTTGCTGTAAAGATCTTAAAAATTTATCAAGTGTTATCAGGGAAATAGAGTATAATTGTATTGGCAACAATTGTTTTATCTTTATGTTTAGTTCAGTTGTAACACCATAAAAATATCACCTAGCATTTCTACTGACGGACAACTGGTCATTGGAACGTCTCGTGGTTAATAGCTCGTAAATAGTTCGAAGGACTTAAGCCTCAAAGACTTAGGTGGCAAAACGATGCAAAGTTGCTAGATTGATAGAAAAACTGTGAGAGCTTGATATCGAAGGCGGTCCTCAAAGAAAGTGATAAAACGCAAAAAGATACACCATATAACTAACAACATGATTCCACAACGTGATTACGACGTGGCAGTATAAGTACTAAAAAAGTTGCGCTTTGACGAATATATCATTTTAACAATCCATCCATGGGTCTTTGTGTTCACATGTTTAATATCTGCAAAACAATCCCTATTGATAGCCAGCTGTCACTATATGGCCTGATTTATTCTGATATGTCAGCTAAATTAACTGCGATATTGATGAATGCAAAGTTAACTAGCTGACTCAGCGTACCTACTTTATCAACGCGTTCTTATCACAGAGCAAACTAATCACGGGACCAGTAAGTAAAGCGATGCACGTTTTTAACGGTATGACATGCTGTCATTCGATATATATTTTCACTAAACGTGATCCTGCAAAATAAACTGCTCATTCAGATAATAAATCAATGGTGAAAATGGGTAGCCCAAAGTTTTTCAGGAGTCTTCAGATATGGGTCGCTAATCTCAGATGCCATGGGTCATCGCTGAAATCTCACGTATTTGCATGCTATTACACATGGACATGAAAATGAACCCATATATATTTGACATTTTGCTATTACATATATATATATATATATATTATATATATTCATATATATAAATGTATATATATATATATATATCTATGCATATACATAAATATATATATGTGTATATATATATATATATATATATATATATATATATATATATATATATATACTTAAATATATATATATATAATATATATATATATATATATATATATATATATATATATATATATACATATATTTACATGTACATAAATATAAACATACACATAAATATAAACATATACACATATATAATGCATTGATTTGACTAAATTGTTAGCAGAATAGCAAAGTTCAATATTGTTTTATTGTTAAGGAAAAGATGCACTAAAAATCGAAAATCCATCAGAAAAAATTTCCGATGATAGTATGGCCCACCCACAAATCAAATTCATCCGTAGTGTTTTTAACACCTAATCGCATAAACGCATGTTAATTGATAACATTTGAGCCGATATCAAAAGATATTATGCACGCGTGTTGCATTGATGTGGCAGGCCCTGTGAAACAACGTGATTTAAGAGTCAGCGGATGAATGAAGGCTGTGCAGAAAAATCAATCCCGTTGCGTGATAGAATACAAGATCAGATCGAAAACGGCATGATGATATGCAACTGTTGGAAGAGATAAATGATCCTGATGAAATCGGGATTGATTGAACTACACCTGGGGTAAGCACGAAGAGACTTTCTCCCCTTAACCCAAAGTAATGTTGATCTGTTAGAATAATTCATTTGATTCGTATGCTCTTTAAAGTCGTAAACAATGACAATGAACATTTGCCAGTACTTATATTATATGAACAAACTTCTAATGTTGATGGCATTATGTTTTAAATTCGGATTTTTGGGAGCTGGCCTGGGTTTATTCAAGATATCACTTATGTGTCAAAGAGTATATGTTTTAAGTATAAGTATTTATTCATTTATGTGTTCACTTGGTGTGAAATAAACCAGTGAATTGCAGTGCATTAGACAATTATTATTGCAATGTGGTTTACGATAATGTTTCATTGGATGTCGAGCATTTTAGTAGCCATGAATTGTTCCATATAACGACCAATGGTCAAGCATTTGCATATCTAATACCAAAGTATATGATAGCAGAGAGTTTTATGGTGCCAAAACACCTCCATGAATAACATTGATGATCAGCATTTCTCCTCTCATTTCCTTTTTTCCTGTACGCGAGCTGGAACACACAGCTGTACTTTGTTATAATGCTCATCGATTGCCATTTTCTTCTGGTTTCTTCCAGGGCGTGTGTCGATCGATTTTACCATCTAGTCTAGCTGAAGTAAACAGTTTAATGCTGTAAGAAATGATAACTTACCAGAAAGACACTGGTGGAAGTTAAGCTAATGAAAGTCTAAGGTCAGTTACAGTTGGTATTCATTAAAAACGCGTTCGTTCTAAAACGCCAATATAATTTATATGATAAAGGTATTGGTTTCAGTCGGTTACATTTGAGCATCTAATGCATTTATGCCTTTGAATGTCAGCACGTTCAGTCCAGGTTTCTTCTAGCCCTCCACTGATCATCAACATATCGCCATGACAAAGATCAGGCCTGTCATTGTAAGTCAGTCCGAAGAGGTAGTGAGCGCATTTTCGTTTAATAAGTATTCTCTTGCCAATATGACAATAGTGTACATAGAATCGGCATTGTCGATTACGCCTACGTGTTTGTAGGTAGGCTGAAGGGAAATGCATTGATGAAAGTGCTACATTGTTCCGCAATGACCTTGTGCGTTATGTAGTTGGCCATTAAAATGTAGATTCCTTAAAACGGCTTTGGTAAATGTGGAGACAAAATTTAAAATGTATTTTGTGTTGTTCTAGACCAATAGAGAATGTGTCAATCGTAACAGGCTGATTATATGTAACTAATCAGGATCTATTTGAAAGTACAGTTATGTTTGCCATTTTATCAATAAAATATCGTCAACCTCTGCATGCCCATACTAAATTGCCGTCATTTGTGGAATAGCTGAAAATTATATTGTTATTAAGATAATCAATAAGCTGTTCTTCATGCTCACTTCTTCGTGTGGCTACAACAAAAATTACAAACATTTTCAATCATTCTATTATAATTTCTAGGACGTCTAAATGCTGATCTGGCGCCTGCCGCTGGTGGTGGTGTTGCCAGATACGGACTAGTGAACTGCACCTGGGAATTTAATCTGCGCTTGGTACAGTGGCCTAATTGGATAACATTTTTGTTGTTGAGGCTCTCATTGTTCAGGCTTATATTAATCTCTTAGTAGAACCAATGTTTATCAACGGAATGATTTCCGATCGATATGCATTTCGTTTTATGTTGAAATATGCCTCATAATCTTTATAGCGGAAACAAGTGTCAAAGACAATCCAGATTGGATGTTTTCAATCCCTGTATAATATGCATGACGAGCATCATTAGAAGTTTATGCTGTTTAAGAAATGTAACGATGTAAAAAGAAATGTAACACTTAATATTCACATTAAGTTGATTGAGCAGAATTAAGGTTTTGTGGCTTTGCTGTTCGATTTTTCATTGTTCATTCCATCTCCGTATAGCAATTATTTAGATTGAATGTTTTTATAACAAAAGAGCTGGTCGCCATTGCCTAATTTATTCTGCACGTGATTGCTCATAGCTTGTGGATGACTAACGCAGCGTGCAACTATCTGCCGTAGGGTAACGTGATAAATTGTCTGCGAGAAAAATATTGAAAAAGATATTTCCTTTGTTTGAAGTCTCATTTCAAGGAACGGACTTCCACACCGTAGTAACTAAATGCCAGTCGGCAGTAGACCAATATAAAGGAAATGAGGTTTATATGAACCATAACTTTACTTACTTAAAGACATCAATACAGCATTGTAACACTCGCCTAAAATACCAGCCATGTCGTGAACGTTCGTCCTTTGCTATCGGGAGACTAATTAACACCCTGATATACTGTGATTATGAATCATGCATTAACATTTTACGCCATTTAGGTGAGCACGGGGTTAATGGAGTCTAACGTAATGCAGTGCTCTGAAGCTACAACGCGTATTATGCTGTCAACAGCAGAGCACTAATCTGTTTGTGATTATAGTAGTTTTTTCTATCAAGTTTTTCACTTCCGCTGTGATACATATTTTTTCATTAACGGAGAAGGTGACAATTTCACTGCCGCGAAAAATGTCACATTTGTTATGTCCCCAAATTCGACTTACGTGTTAAGCACATCTTTTACGAACCCTTGTTGACGAGGTGTTAAATCTCTGTCATTTATTCTTCTTACAAATGATGCAAGAAACTGATGAAATGATAAACGATACCAGATACGAACATCTGCTGCCGCCTTTTATAAGTGTCATGGGATTTAATGCTGCATTCATGTTTAGCCAACCACAGTACAACAGCTCAGCTACGCCGCCTTCAACCTGCAGCTACTTTATCCCGATCTACTGATGCAACCTGATATTATTCAACGAGTGCTGTACTACGAGTCTCAGCCATTTCTACTAGATCTCCAACCAAAACATACACATGGACTCTTAAAGTATCGATCAATGTTTTCGTTTAGTCCGCAGTTATATGGTGTAGAAAGCAGCAATATTTGAGCAATGAAAAACTGAACAATAAAGTGACTAAACCGACTCTCGATATTGTCTCTAAGTGCAAATGAGATCGTGAAAAAAATAAGTCGGGAATAGTACACATATCTATGTATATATATATATATATATATATATATATATATATATATATATATATATATATATATATATATATATATATATATATATATATATATATCTATATATATATATATATATATATATATATATATATATATATATATATATACGAATATATATATATATATATATATATATATATATATATATTTATATATTTGTATGATTATTTATTTGTACTGCAAACTTGCTGGCTGCTGGGGGGTAAAATATTCTTGTGTCTTGTAGGCTGGCATCGACCGCATGTTCCATAACATGGGTAGAAGTTGACAGGCGCCATCAGGTTGCTAGCACTGCGCGGGCACTTGTCGTGACCAGTTAATGCATTGGAAAGTTCATCTGATAGTGCAATGAACCTATCAACACTTTAATTCAAACGAATTGTTTATATAGAGATTGTGATGCGTCCAGTTAAAATCGTTTAAACTCCCAAACGCGTGGCTTACCTTAAAACAGTGCACACTTAAAATCCAGGTGCAAATAGGACTGCCAACATTTCTCGAGTTGTAAGGCTGATTTATGAAGCGCCACATGAAAAACACTGAACGCACATCAACAGCTAGTGAGTTATGGAGTGCATTATCAGCACCACCTTATTGATGAAAGCACCGCAGTCTTGCTATCATAATAGCGGCTATGGGATCTAATACTGAATAACATCTAATACGAATGCATTAATATAATACCACAAACAGCCAAACAGTCGTAACATAAATTAAGCCCTCTTTGCATTACCATTTGCTTATGTTGAAGATTATGTTGGCACATTGATTAGATCCTCAATAGGATGTTAAGTAGGAAACTCCGCTATTGGCTTGTGAGTCCGAATTTTGTAATCAGGGAGGTTTAGTATTCATAGTGGAGAAAATGTTATATTTCTCATTTTGAATATGATTTTGCCACAGAACTTTATTTATAACAATTTCATCTTAAATAAAACCATAATACATGTCATACAAGACGAAAGTTCTGTCCATTATGTCATTGCGATCCAAACAAGAGCTATCAATAGTTCGACTAATTTATCATCAATGCTCTTAATTTGCAACAGGTGTGATCATTCACTTTGTTGATTGGTTTTATGAAGAAGACTGCACTTAAAATATGTTTTTGCCAATGATTTGTAATGTTATTTGTCTACTTGCTGCCATGAATGAAAATAATCTGAATAATAACAAAAAGAATCACACGTCGCGCTTTTCGCACGTAATGCCATCCACAAAGATGTTACTTCAGAGAATCCAAACTAATACTGGTTATTCATTACTATGTGAGAATACACAAAAGCCCAATTTGATCGATGGTGGTGATAAAGTATTATGTTCGGAATTCCTAGCCGTTGGTAACATCCATAGAAACACGAGCGAGAGAATGAATCACGTCTCTTGTTGGGGTCGAGTATGTCCGCGAATAATGACGGCAGAGTGTACTTGCTAGAGCTGTGTAGCGGTCGACGCCTGGTGCTTGTCGATCGCATATTTACTTTGTCATTTTCTGTCAATATTTCGCACAATATGTCACCTGGACAACAACTCAGAAAAGATTTGACCAGCGAATTGGGTAAAAGCAGAGAATTGTAACTTTATTATCATGAGTAGAATATCCAACAATTTTCTGCCACCATTTCCCTAGAAATTTGAGTGATGGTGGGGCGGAATGTAAAATGCTAGGCAATCAGTGGTTGATATTGGTATGCAAATCGGCTCGTGAGGTGGCAATGTGTAGCACCCATTTCGATCAACTGAGCAATCGCAGAACTCAAAACTTCCTCACTATTTATTGCACCAGTGATTTCTTAGCTCCATAGAAAACACTCATCCATTATTGGGCCAGGTAAAATGAATTAGCTCATTAACAGTGCATTCATTATTATCTCTTCTAGCGAAGCAGACACGCCTCGTGATTATCACGCCACATTGTGACAACCAGCAATCGATAGCGTTTGTTGGATGCGGATGCGCAAAATGTGTCAACAAAGCCCGGTAGCCTGAGAATAAACATTATATTATTCAAAGCGCATGAACGTTATATTGCGCACGGCTGTGTCTTGATGTCTTGTACTCTTTTTCGTCAATAGAGAGCCTATCTTTAAACAAATGTCATTCGATAATTTCATTTGAGTAATGCCTTCTTGATGAACGTTAGCCGTTTTGCTATAAATCAAACAAATCGACAAACAATCCCCAAAAGCAAAACCAAGATGCATTCTAATGCCCAATATCGTTAGATAAACGTTAAACTGTTGTGATTATATCCTCTGGTTTCCACGGTAAAGAGCGCACATATCCGCGTCGATATTAAGTCATCTTCTTGATTGCTATAATCTCCTAGGGCTGAGACTTTTCCCCTCGGCAGTGCTCCCCTCCCCCCACTATCCTCCTCTTCTTCCAATTGTCAGATGTAATACTGAATCAACTCTTGTTTTTGATACAAGGGATAATAAATCCCATGCTTGTTGCCATAAAATACATATTCCTAGTGAGGAACGTAACGACTCGTCGGTTATGCATAGCCATTGTCCTGTTTGGTTGTGAACCAAGAATTTAACCGGAAGCCTTTGTTTAAACTATGATAGCTTTCAAATTGCTGGGGCATCTGTTTGTCTATATAAAATCTAATCCAGTTTCACTCGAAACAGTCATTCTAGCGTAGAAATAGAAAAAGCTACATGTTTCATTGGTGTAGCAGTGTGGCCCCGGCATCCAAAGTACATGTCTTATTTGTATGATTGCGTCCGCCTCAATGTGTTCACTCCCTCTTTGACGAATATATTGAAACCTGTTTAATAATCTTACCGAATATTGCATAAGTGCATTAGTATTCAGAATCAGAATTATTTCAGACCCTTCATAAATTGTACACTGTTCCTTCATGGACACATAATCCTACTTTACTCGCCATTCTTGTTTGGCCTATTCGACGTGAACCAAATGACTTAAGGGTCATATATATCGAATAGTGAACAACTATAGTACTCATTATGCAATACCTATGTCTCACAAAGGCACCAATGAGAGTGGGATGTCTTTTGAACTATTAGCCCATATATTATTTCTTTCTTTATTCGACATTATCTGCATTGATTTTTCCCCCCATAACAACACTTGTCATTATATGGCAGATATGGTTTATTTGTTGTTAATATTACAATATGATAACGTAAGCCTATTTTTGGGTAGATATAAGAAGATCAGCAGGTACAAAACGTAATTACATCACCGATATTGGGACAATAATTTGCATAATGCAGTCTAATCACTACACATGGAAGGTCTTTATCGGTTAACCAAGTTCTGAGCTTCAATAAATGAGCATGCAGAATAAGGGCGGCACTTTAAAGGGAATTAGAACTTCGTCTTGATAGGAATGTGTTATACTTCAAAAATCACTATTCCAATGTGCGAATTAAACAAATAATTAGAATACTGTGTCGCAACGGAAGTAACAATATCATACATCTTCGTAACCAAATCCGATCTGTAACATATTCTACTGCTCCACAGTGGATGATCAGATGCTAGAGTGAATGCGGCCCGTGCAATTGTATAGTAGCTATGATATTTCGATTGTACTTGAAGTCTTATGGTGCATTTTCGGCATCTACTTAATTACCTTGTACGTAGATTCTTTGCAGCCAATTGTTGCTTCACCAGGTAGGAACCGACTCAGCACGTTGATGTCAGTTAGAGGATTAAGGTGACGAGCCTTGCCATTAAACATGACCTTAATTGTTTTAGTTGGCTTTGGTGGTACAACATAGCTTGCATGTAGCTGGTGTATCGGCACAGGCATCACTGTGAACCAATTATCACAACTGACCTCTTGGGGCAAACATAACTGAAGTAAACTGCATCTAACGGACAAATATCCCTGCTGTTAGTGCCCCTCTGGATATGTCAAAACAGTAACGGATTACTTAGTACCCAGACGTAACTCTTTATAGTGATTGGCCAGCAATATTGAGAAACCTGCCGGGAATCTATATGCCATGTGGTCATCACCAGCATCCGCGTTTCAATAACGCGAAGGATTTAATTCATGTCTAATATTACGCGCTTGGTGATTTATGTAAACGAAGCAGTTAACACGCACAACATGTAGGTCACACATTCATATACCATTCTTATATACACCGTTTTCTGTTCTTTTACATGATCCAGAGCGTAAGTATATGCTTCATAGAAGGATGGATTTTCATTTAATTGTTCTACATGGGTAGCAATTGTGGTGTAGATAAGTCATAATGACACAGACCGAAAGATAGAGAGATAGAGAAAGAGGTAGAGAGAAAGAGAGAGAAAAAAAGAAAGAGAGAGAGAAAGAGAGAGAAAGAGAAGGAGAGAGAAAGATAGTCAGAGAGAAAGAGCGAGAGAGAAAGAAGATGAATGAATATAGCTTGAGCTCGGCCTCAGATTTATTGTACATAAATCCAGATCAACTTTTATCACATGAATTGCAGAGGACGCGTTGGAGATCAAAAGGTTATGATGCAATGCGCGTCGATTGACTGGACACAGGTTTTGCACAAAGACGTCCTCACGGACCAGCTCTAACCTGGTACAGTTTTAATGCCAATCTCGAATGCGGAAAAATCAATTGATAAGCCTACAACCGGACTAATTTACAATTGTAGACGTTAATAGAAGCTTTTCATTCTGGGATGAGTTTATAATTATATCTGTATTATTATGGTGTTACTAATCCGTCTGATAAAGGGGATTTTCGGAAGAAAAGCAAAGCTATTTGAAAGCACCCTGACAGTTGTGTTCGACTTTGTAATCAGCACCTGGTATACAATGGTCATCGTTGCCTGGTGCGGTTTCTCGTGGCAGCTGTCAGATTAATTTCACGACTTCACATTTTGCACCTGGAGAATCATTTGTACAATTGATTGCGCATAGATTAAGCCACACCCTACACTGGACATTGCAGTAAATAACTATAGAACACTGATATTGCTCGACTGGTATAGGTGCCGCCTTATCTTGTCATTTGTTTGATATACTATCACCTGGTGAAAACGTAAGAAACCATTGGCCTTCTAATGGATAGGGTCATCAATGCTATTTCAGCAGACCTCAGAAAGCGAACATTTCGTTGATGGCTACTGTGCATCACAGCTCACAGACGAGATAGCAGTCCTCCCGGAATAAGTCAATTCAATAGCGGTGTTGGGGTTTCCACTGGACAAAATACCAGTAAGTGAAGATTAGGTCCAAAATTCATCAAAAAACAGTCAACTTGCCCAGATAAACACTATCCACTGCTTTTGGAGGAAATCGCCACAGAAATATTGCTACCGCCTTTTATCATATTCAAACAGTCGATTAATGAATGGAGGTACCAGATGACCGACAATGTGCTCGGCTCCAATGCATTGCACACCTTGGCAAAACAGTTAGAACGGAATTAAAAAGAACTAGCGTTTCCCATAAAGATATAGCTCTATAGAATTGTTCACCATAAAAGATAGTTTCAACCAGCTCACAGATCTCTTTAAAAACCAACCCTTTGTGCGGTTTAAGGACACAGATGTTAAAGCAATGTTGAAGCCCGGCTGTATTAAAGTGGTATGTAGATATTGCATCCACTGGCAGAGCACCGATCTCAAAAAGTTATTTGGTGACCCTTGTGAATATCACTGTATCAGATTCCTTGTAGCACCCATCTATTCCAGACTCACGCACCTGATCTATGTTGTCAACTTTTA
>CM067353.1:87759302-87771461 GCA_034190875.2 Urechis unicinctus
TCACCTAGAATTTATACTAACGGACAATTGGTCATTGGAACGTCTCGTGGTTTTAAGCTCGTAAATAGTTCGACGGACTTAAGCCTCAAAAACTTAGGTGGCAAAACGTTGCAAAGTTGCTAGATTGATAGCAAAACTGTGAGAGCTTGATATCAAAGGCGGTCCTCAAAGAAAGTGATAAAACGCAAAAAGATACACCATATATCTAACAACATGATTCCACAACGTGATGGCAGTATAAGTACTAAAAAAGTTGCGCTTTGACGAATATATCATTTTTACAATCCATCTATGGGTCTTTGTGTTCACACGTTTAATATCTGCAACACAATCACTATTGATAGCCAGCTGTCACCATGTGGCCTTATTTATTCTGATATGATAAATGAAAAGTAAAAACTGACAGCTAAATGCAAAGTTTTAACGACTCAGCATACCTACTTTATCAACGCGTTCTTATCACAGAGCAAACTAATCACGGGACCAGTAAGTAAAGCGATGCACGTTTTTAACGGTATGGCATGCTGTCATTCGAGATATATTTTCACTAAACGTGACCCTGCAAAATAAACTGCTCATTCAGATAATAAATCAATGGTGAAAGCAAAATTCACCGACTCGCTGCCCAAACGATTGTCTAAAAAACTGTAAAAGCAATGAGAGGCCAATTTCTATGTTGTAAGCAACCCAAATTTATTTGTGGCTATTCGGGTTGCCCCAAGTTTTTCAGGAGTCTTCAGATATGGGTCGCTGGGGATATCATTATAGATATATTGTGACCTGAAGAAATAGCGATCAGACTAGCTGGTTCACGCCATCGACAAGTTACAAATGTCAAATTTTAATTTGCAAAGGTGCTAAGGTGGCAATTACGAAGAAGGAACTCAATTACTGTATATTGTCTTCGTATGGCTTCGTCCGCTTAATATATACCCGAAAGGCTGATGGACAGGGTATCACATTGCACCTAAGCATCCGTATAATATTACAGATTGATTTAAGACAACACATGACAGATAGGGACTGAATATAATATATATATATATATATATATATATATATATATATATATATATATATATATATATATATATATATATATATATATATATATATATATATATATATATACATATATATATATATATACATACATACATACATACATACATACATACATACATGCATACATACATACATACACATACATACATACATACATACATACATACATACATACATACATACACATACATACATACATACATACACATACATACATACATACATACATACATACATACATACATACATACATACATACATACATACATACATACATACATACATACATACATACATACATACATACATACATACATACAGACATACACATACATACATACATACATACATACATACATACATACATACATACATACACATATACATACATACATACACATACATACATACATACATACATACATACATACATACATACATACATACATACATACACATACATACATACATACATACATACATACATACATACATACATACATACATACATACATACATACATACATACATACATACATACATACATACATACATACATACATACATACATATACATACATACATACATACGTATACATACATACATACATACATACATACATACATACATACATACATACATACATACATACATACATACATACATACATACATACATACATACATACATACATACATACATACATACATACATACATACATACATACATACATACATACATACATACATACATACATACATACATGCCAAGCGGGTGTAAACAATGACTTACAGCTCGTCGTCATCAATGACGTAGCACCTATTATTGAGTCCGCAATACACTAACGATCCCACTGTTAATCACAATGCGTTTTTTTATGTATGGCTTCCATCACTACACAGATGCTACTAGTCCGCAGCAAATGTTGTCGTTATATTAGCAATTACCAACAAATATATAACATGCATATGAATGAAAGATATACTAGAATATGGCTGGCTACTAAGTTACGAAGTTATGAATTCCTCTTTGAATTCGCTGCATTTGCTGAGAACTAGCAGCAGATGTATATCACTTGGAAGGTTGAATGATTCGTGGGTAGATTGTTACAGCAGCCCATTGCGATCAGTTATTTTTGAAAATTGAAGTAACTGTTAACAATTGTTATTTGATTTCATGGAATCAAACGTGATAATTCTAAATTCATCAACATATGAATCATGAATAAATCATTAATAAAAGATGGTAATAACTGAGTGTTAGTGGCCAGTGTCTTCACACAGGCTCTGTAACATAATCAGCATCAGTCAGCGGAGAAATGATGACAATATCTGAAGGTGAAGACCAATACATGACATACTTTGCAGTTTTGTCTGCTACATTGGTGCGTATTGCAACAGTTCAGGCTCTCAAACGTTGCATCCCGTGTGCATACTGATTGGCGATGAATGTCTCAGCAGTTGCATTACAATGAGCATAACATGTACCGGAGGAGAATAAATATCATTTAATACGACTCAGAATGTTTAATGTACCGGCAAGATTACATATAATAGGGTCTTGTTAACGAGTTCGCATAATTTAAGCTGCCATATGTGTCACGTAGTGTTATATGCTGCATATCTAACTATGCAGGTAATACAACGAGAATGAATGAATCAGAGCTCCTCAAACTGTAATAAGCTAGCGATATCTTGTGCAAGGCACTAATTCATTCCAATATCAGAAACCTTATATATAGCAATGAGCGTGGCATATAAATATGCGTTTGTGAAACTGTATCATGCAAAAATGTTTGTCGACTTCATGTTGATGGCGGGTGCATTGACAAATAAAGCAAATTATCACAAATGACCACGTGAAAGGAATAGAAACAATCAATTGTAACTTCTTATAACTTGACCCCGCTTTTAACCATTTCGGTTGCTTTCCTCTCGTAATTTGCCTAAGAGAACATTTACGGAATATTAACTATCCACAAAGTTCTCAAGTATTGCAGTCAAGAGATACGTTGCCACATGTACTCGCCCCATTAAACGAAATGAATGCAGCGTCTTTATTGGGACAATTTCTCTGCTATGGTATGGAGCAGTCAGTGCCCCAAACCTGACTATTTTACAGAAGTGCAAGCTCAGAATCCCTCGCGCCTTTAATGTAAGATCTTACGAGACGATGCTGTTTATTCGCACATAGTTGGGGCTTCATTTAGGTTTTGAACTGTGTGCTGTGCATAAAGTAACTCTACCAGAAGCTACATAGAAATGACGTCTACCCTTATTGCCTCAATTGATCATGATAAACGCATTTGCATAAAATATATAATGGCGTGTCTGGGGCAGACATATATGACGCTGTTGGGGCACCCCACATCATTTTATCAATCCATCGCACATGATATTGGTTCGTTGCCAAATGCCTGTTAAGAACTAAACTGAATGATCAAATACATCATTACACATTCGTAATGTTAGCGACTTTGACATGAAATTCATCGCGCATGATCAGCGCCATTCTCACATTAGTATCTTGCTAAAATTACAGCGGAGTCTGGTATCTTTCTACAGTGGTATATCTAGCTGCACCCCATCAGTGTGAACAATAAATAATCCGTGGTATTCTTATTAACTATCCTTAAATTCTATCAATTCGATTTGCAGCTATGTACTATGGAAGGTATAACAACGCAAAATGCAAATATAATTACGCCTGTGCCGTAATCAGTATAAGTGCTTATGTTTTGCAATGAGCCAAAAAAGAAAATCTTTTAGTGGGCTGAATTGTAATAAACGCTAACGTGTAATGGGGATCGGTTTTATATGAAATTACAAATAGCTAGGTAGAAGTAACCCCATGCCAAGGCATATGGCAGTTTATACAATTGCTAATATAAGACTGACAACGGGGTGCAATAACCCCTACTGTCCATATCAAATGAGACAATACCCTTTATTGTTATAATTACTACCAGAGTATTGATTCAGCTATCATGGCAATTGCATAGTGCCTCAAACACACAGCATACACTTGCCTAGTTATCCTATTTTGGCCGCTGACAGTTGACCGGTAACCGGGCAGAGGCTTCAGTCGGGAGTCGTGGAACAGAACATGGCTAGATAGATCAGTTTGAAAAGCGCGAGGTTGCACAGTTCTTAAGTTATCGATATTGCGGAATCAGAAAACATTAACAAAAACATTATAACGATTCCCTTGTTTTGAAAATCGCGGATTTGATTTTTAATTTTATGATATACCCGAAGCTCTTATTATTCATTTCAATATAAAAGTTGAAGCATAACCTTATTTAATATAAATTTTTGTCAAAACAACCTTCGTCACATTTTTCTGCTAACTGAGAGTGTTTGCTCCGCAAAAAAAGACTATGCCGAGAGCTGGAGGTGTGATAACAAAATTGAAAAATAATTCCCGTAAAAGAAACCAGCCTAGACACTATTGTTTATTTCAGCATCAATGTATGGCTCAGCGATTTATCACACAAAAACTAAGTTGTATTCCTTAAAAGCTAACATTGCTCTGCAAATGACAGCCAGTATTGTTTTTTTTCTAATTATATGCCACAGCGCCTACATGCGTCGATAACTCGTATTTGTTCCGGCGGACAAATAAGACATTGGCTAATTGTTGCGAGGAAATAACAGATTTGTGAATACTTCCACGGTTTAATAAGAAGATCTGCATAATGTGACGTTATAGTTAGTGGACTCGATACTGTGGTCGGCAGCGCCAGCTGAGCCGGTTTTTCCTATTACCGAGTTTTATCAAACCTAATTAGTAACAGTTGAGCACCAAGCATAGTGATCAGTCTTTTGAGTCTTGAACATGTTGCTTGTCCGATGGTTTAAAGCATACTGTGATACCGTACACGCTAGAAATCTTCATCAAGTATTCGTGGTAACGTGGACGTATGTGATCAAATGGATGGCAGAAGCAGCGTCGACAAATGCTACAGCATCCAAATTCCTGTTTGCTTTAAATATGTTGTGGGGCAGCACTTAACATCGAAACACATGGCAATCTTAGAAATATATCAGCAGGACACACAATTCCGAATGATCAAATATTCTTTTGGTAATCGGAATTTCGCCTCAATGAGCACAGACCTTCCAAAATATTCGTCCAAACAACTCCCTTTGACCACTGAATGTTGATATTACTCACCATGTCAACCTCAATTGAAATATATACGGTCGAGCATATTACTACCTCTTACTGGTGAGTGGACGAGATGCTTCAGCGACTTTGGGTTTGGAGTCGGCAATAGCCAGCACTTTCAACAATCATAACCTAGACACTATTGAACTAATAAATGCCGCGATGTTTAAATCTCTAGTTCTTTTATCAAAAGGCAACATTTTGACCCTAACGTGACCGCATATGAACATGCTATCAGTCATTTTAAATACTTTGCTGTTTTGAGAGAACCGGCTGACCCATACAACCTACTGTTGCTCGACAAATTTATATAGACTAAAAATCAATAGCAATGCTTTCTAAATCGTGACAAAACTTTAGCGATGATTCGGTATGTTTATGCAGCCCTGCGAGGGCACCGTAGGTTATGCGTACCTCAACGTCCGATAAAATATATTATAAATATTACTGCATAATTAATTTGAATGTCCTTGTGCTGTGTTCTTAGCGCATCTGCAATTCTCCAAATGCCTACATTGCTAACTAGTGAAGCTAGCTAATGCTAAATTGCAGTCTAGTTTTTGTGCTCGTTGTGCATTAGTGCGCGAATACTTAACGAAGATGCGCTCGTATGAAATCTGAATGTGATCATTAAACCCAGTACAGCATAATGTAATATTTTGAATGGTTAGACACATATTAAGATAGGAGGAAAGTAAAGGAGCCCCAGGATGCAGGCACACGATTACTTGTGCCGTATTAACGACTGTGGGTTTGGGTTCACAATTCAATGAGAATGTAGGTTCGATCATAAAATGTGATAAGAACATGATACGTAGACCTTGGGATTTGTATGCTCTGGATACGCCATAAACGGGTTGATGTTTATTAGACATTTACAAAATATGTACTGCGGGTTCAATCAGCGCCTTCGTGCTACTATACCAATGTCAAAGATTTTCGTGATACACACACAAGTACACATACTACGGAACAGACACTCACACGCTCACATTCAATCACACATAGATACACAAACACTGACTAGAGAGGCCACAAATCCAACTTGTCTTTATTCAAGATTATGGTAAAACTCGCCACCTACATGGTCTAAAGAAAGCGTATAAGACATTCTTTATTGAGGCAAATGTGTTCCGCTGTATATCTCTGTGGTGAAGGGTGGCTTAAATCAGCGCACCCATATAACGAAGGTGACGTGTTTTTATGACGATGCTAAGATGAAGCTCATTATGATCAATGATGCCAGTTGGTGAGGGTACGTTACAGGGCGAGGTTCAAGGTCAAAGTGCTGGTAGCTAGAATAACTTATCCTATGAAGCATATGGGTTGACCAGTATTTTATTAAACAAAAAAGCCCCAAGCCACTACAATGGAACACCCAAGGCTAGCAGACGATGAATAGGAAGGCGTTTTAATGATTTAGGGTTTTATATCAGATGGTAGTCGTTAATCCAATACAGCTTTGTATACGCATTAGTCTTTGCATATACTGGTTAATGGAATGTATCATGATGATCCGTTATGCTATATCAATAAATAAGAATTAACAGAAATGTGCCAGATAATGCGAATCTAACATGCCTCACAATCAATATTAGTTTCAACAAAAGCACAAGGGACTGGTGATCCTACATTTTGGGAATCTGCCTCTTTATTCTTCTGATCGGTCAAGGCGACCGCGACCCAGACAATTCGATAGGATTACAAAGCAGCGCGATGCTTACAGGTGGCGTGCTTACACATTTCTTCGGCGAAGGCGAGAGTGAGCCCTCTTTGCATAGTTTTAAGCTCTTTAATCTGTCTATGAGCGTCCGTGATTTTAATTGTGTCTGGATTGGAAACAATTGACATTTGTCATTTTTGTAACGAATGTAAACGTTCAGTCATTAGCTTTATCTCTGTAAGTCAAAGGAACGGAGAATATGACGATTTACAATGGATGACAAGTGTCGCTGTATATTATTTGTTATCTTAAGTTGCAGTACAGATGTCATGTAAAAGAAATAGTGCTGAAAGAAAGGGACCTATTCAGGGTGCCTCATTGCTCTTTGAAAACGACCGTCGATGGCCTCGGCATGCTCTATGTATGATATATTTGCTACCTCCGCGCCCAGGGAGTAACACACTGAATGGCTATACGAGAGCGATCTTAGTAGAGCTTGAATAGTCTCTGTGTATGACAATCAGGTGTTGACACGCTAACGTGTTTATCGGCTAATTCCAGACCAGCTTGATGAACTGATATTGGCGACATTATGCTAATAAAGCGACCATTTGCTACGACCCATCTTACCAACGCGTGCGTCTAGGCTGACACAAGGGTGATTTAATGCATACTGAACGGAAGCTAATCGTGCGTCGTCTAATTAAACAGCGATATGGATCAAATTTATAGGCGTGGATAAATAATGTTTGGAATATTCTCAATTCATTGTTTACGACAACATTACCCTGCAAGAAAAAAGCTTTATTGATATTATATTATTGACGGCAAAAGTTCTTATGATATTGGAGTTAATGACTTATTTTGGTTAGCAATGCTCCTTCCGTTTACTGACCAGTTTCGCGGCCGCAAAAAATACGGCAAACCGTTTGTCAGCAGTAATTAATCTGCTATGAGAGTGTGTGAACCAATCTATGTGGCGATTACATGATGATCGTATTATCTCTGGGTGTAGAAATCCTTGATACTTTGTCATATGTCCGTATTTGTCACGCGGAGTATATTGTACGATGGGACACTATCAACTGTGTCGATATTCATTACCAGATTCAGCCAGTGTGAGAGCAATTGGAATGTGCTGTGTATACCCATGCAGTGAGTCGTCATATTTTCCAGCAAGGTTCGAAGCTTTAATACAGATGAACGGGGATATTATAGTGATTGAATAGGTACACATATTTGCAGGCTTCCTGAACGATGCAACACGATAGACTTGACAAAGTATATGTTTGGAACATAACGGTTGTCACACTGAACCAGCTTTCCCTTCAAATTGTAGGTGCTGCTAGTTGTCCCCTTTCAATTCCTTATACCCGCAATACTGATTGTACCGTGTATCATCACAGAGCCGAAATAAACGGATTCTTCATCTTCAATCATCACCCAAAAACGTATTAAACAGTGTTTAGCGGGAAACTGTTTTGCATTTTTCACTCAAGGTTGCATTAGTTATTTAACAAACATCGTTGCTGTGGGCGCAGTTTTTAAAAAACCTTACCAACAAGAGAGACACGAGACCTAGAGGTTGTTTGCGAGTTCAGTTGTAGCAACTGTCATTTCAAATGGAATCAACTAACTTTATAAGAAAGAGCTCAAAATGAAGATAATTCATACAACCATCACTTCGTATTTTGCAGTGACAATCATCTAAGAATGCGGCCTCATGAAGTAAACGTCACGCCTATAAGGAGGTGGACGGCTCCTTCGCTGTATCGGCGGAATGATGGATATAGACAAGTGTTCTCACTAGATAGTAACTGCTATGTCTAACGGCATGTTTGGATATTTAAGCCCAGAACATTGTTTATCCTCGTTTGTTGTCCCGATGTAGTGCTGCGACTGCAAATTTCAAAGTCGTTACCCCATGAGTGCCATTAGGACATCAACGGGTATTTCACCCCAAGCCGTACAATATCACTGAATTACTCTCAGCGGCCTTCAAATATGATCCCTTTTGATAACCATTGCTATGATCATACAACTTCTGCCATTTATATTCGCTCAGTCAGCAAGGCCAAATGATCCAAAAAGAAGTCGCAAATGCTGAAGATGTGGATCGCTTAAAGAAACGTATTCGTAGCGGCCGTAAACAGTTTGTCCTGCGATAAATATCAATTCATTGCACTTGTAAAATGCTATTCGAGAAATGTAAGTACAGCATTACAACAAATGGCAAGTGCAATCGGCAATCTTACATCTATACAAGGAGTGAACAAGAATATATTGTTCATCGTATTTCTCTAATCGTGTGGAAGATTTAGAAGTGAATGTTTAGTATCACTGCTCCTATATCAATGAGATAGCAAACCAAATAAAATTGACATTTCCGGTGCATATTCTTTACAGTCCTCTTACGTTCAATTCAATCCGATTGTGTAAGCTATTGTTGGTGCGAATATACATATATGTTTACAATGTTTGGATCTAACAAATATTTGTCCATACTATGCAGCCTCTTTTCATAATTATATAATATTTGCCAGATACAGTTTAAAGCCAGAGCGTTATAATTAGTCATCATGTGCCTGTCATTCCTTACAAGATCACATTTAGGATAGCAGAAAGTGGTAGTGTTACACAAAGTTGTAAAAGTGCACGTCTGCAGCCTATTCTATATAGGAAAAGTAATACTAATTTTGTTTTGTAATTAAATATTAGATTAGTATTTACGACCGACTAATCACTCTTCGATCATGAATTAACATGTCAAGGTGGCATATAGATACAAGACAATGCCGCAGCTGGATAGTAGGAGTCCCTTGCTTCTCTTAATGATTTGTTGGTAGAACACTTGGTTGATCAGCTGTTTACTATTGATACTGATTTTTGAAACGACTATGCTTATTCGTCTACAAATCAATTGCTACAGAAAACAGGAAACGCTCACACTCTCATTACAGCTTAGCCACACATTTAGTCTGCTAATTACTGCGGTAATGTTATAGATGAGGGATATGCTGAAGTTTACTTGCTTTCACATGCAAAGTATTGTGTCGAGTATAACCACTCTGTATGGTCATAACACAAAGTGTTTTAGGTGTGACTTTAGCAAAAGTACTTTGTGGCATTCTTAATGTATCACAATACTCCCATTTATCACCTTTGCGACGTGTCCTGCTGTTTAAGGCGACATTGATAAAGCTGCTGTTATATTAGAGTGCATGTCAAATGACAGCTTTGAACAATCGAGATCCATTGGGTAACAAATGCTTTTATGCTATGTCTACAGACCGTTGTGTCTGTCATTCCTCCATTTGCACACTTAAAATAAACACTAATTGTATTCATGCCGACTAAACATCTATATGTCTTAACCTTTCATTGGGAGGGCAGGGCACATCGCAGTGATGTATGTGCACATATCAACACATGAACGTTTGTCATATAGATTGCATAACTTCAAAACCATACTTGCTCTGGGAAAGTATCCACGCTATTATAAATGCTAACGTATGTGTGATATGCGTGGGGTACTGTTATTTCCCCTGTGATTCATTTGGCGATCCACCAGAACCTGGAAAAGATGTTAGCCATTCGTTTTTCTACAGGCAATGACACTTAATTTGGTGCTTTGCATAACTATACTTTTCGGCGTAACTCCACGAATAAAACATCTTACTTTGAAAACATAGCATATGCAATGGCAATGTGATGATATTTCGTCTGCTTGCAAGGGAACTTTATGCTACATAACAATCGCTGCTGAAAGCCTGTTAAGCCAGGAATTTTCTTGTCTGCTATCCAATGTTTATCAAATGGGTTCTGATACTGGTAACAAAAACTGTCTGGTGGTCCTTAAATTATTATCACGTGTTGATGGATAGATCGCATGCATGTGTTATCAAGCCAACAGGTGGAGTACAGCTAACAGGAGTAATTGTCCGTCTTTATAAACCTTATTAAAACCCCGTAAAATAAATCAAACCTATAGAGTATAACGACCATCTGCGGACAATATTGATGCGCAATAACATGAAATGACCTTGGCTCAATCATTCGATGGTTCAGCCAAGCTAAGCTATACCTGAATTACGTCCACATAATTAAATCGCCACGCAGATGAATAAGCAAAATATGAACGGGAAACTAATTAAAGTTCCATTCAGTGCTTGTACCTTAATTCTGCTATCCTCAGTAGAACATCGCAAGCCAACACGCCCGATGCGTTTTACAAGTCTAGAGGCGCCTGCCTTGCAGATAAACCCTGTACCCGCTGATTTACAACAGTAAATAGAGGAATCATTAGCGTCCGCATCTGGTATCAGTAGTAATAACTGTGGCTTTATAAATCTCCATGGCGTCCAATGGATCGTGTTTTATCACAGAGAAGCCCTAATATACCCAGGACAGGGCCGTTATTTACAGCACAATACACAGCAGGCTAATTACTAAATAGCTGTACCGTAAGCATTTTATGTCACAATCAATATGGCAAAAGCTACACGACTCGACCATCTGGATAAACGATGGCACCTCTGCAATTAACATATGTTTCCCATTAAAATATTCACTCGAGTGTTATGTCTGCTTTTCTTGCTTGCCCCACCTCTTTTATGCTTTGAAAATGTTATCATTATAATTATAAGCATAAAAACGCAATTGTATACAGCACTTTGTGCCGGCAAGTAATTTCTTGGTGTATATACATGCTAATAACTGAATTCACGCAAACACAATACTGAATTGATTTAACTATATCATTAAATGAAGGAGAATATGAGACAATGCCCTATGTAAATTTTAATTTCAAGAATATCTTCCATTACATGCGCTCCTCTACTACCATAACCAGTCCAAACGCCTCACAAATTCAATTTGCGACCCATGTTGTCTGCCTATATATCACAGTCTTGCACCACATAGTTCCAGCAACGACGACCAAATCAATTGAGAAGTTGTTACATATTTTACACCATTCAGGGCGATATTAATAAAACGATGGCTTTTCGGAAACGTATAATTTGGATGCAAACCTGGTAATATGGTGGTAATGTATACAATAATCAGGATGAACTTGGAAAATGCCATTACGACAGGCGTTCCAAAAGTTGCTTATGAGTTGCTTTTTGACATGTTAGGTGTGAGACATATCGAGATTTCACAACCTACACATACAATGGCACAAGTAGTCGCCTACACCATCCATTAAGGAATATCGAATTGCTTTATGTAAATAATTAAAAACCATCTGAGCACTTT
>CM067353.1:87778918-87796418 GCA_034190875.2 Urechis unicinctus
GAAACCGAAAGGGGGAAAAAAATTTTTTTTAAAATTTTAAAAAATTTTTTTTTTTTTTTCCCCCAAAAAGGGGCCCCCCAAAAAAATTTTTTTAAAAAAAATTTTTTTTTAAAAAATTTTTTTTTTAAAAAAAAAAAGGGCCCCAAAAAGGAAAATTTCCTTTTTTTTAAAAAATTTTTTTTTAAAAAAAAAAAAATTTAGGCGCCAGATCAGCATTTAGACGTCCTAGAAATTATAATAGAATGATTGAAAATGTTTGTAATTTTTGTTGTAGCCACACGAAGAAGTGAGCATGAAGAACAGCTTATTGATCATCTTAATAACAATATAATTGTCAGCTATTCTACAAATGACGGCAATTTAGTATGGGCATGCAGATATTTTATGATAAAATGGCAAAATAGGCGTAATCTCCTACATAACTGCACTTTCTAATAGATCCTGATTAGTTACATTTAATCAGCCTGTTACGATTGACACATTCTCTATTGGTCTAGAACAACACAAAAATACCACATAACGACTCAACAGTTACATTAGAACAACTTTGTTTTCAAATGTGTTACAGTAGTTGGGAATAAATGTTATATGTAGTGTGTGTGTGTGTGTGTGTGCCGTGTGTTTTAAGGAATCTACATTTTAATGGCCAACTACATAACGCACAAGGTCATTGCGGAACAATGTAGCACTTTCATTCATGCATTTCCCTTCAGCCTACCTACAAACACGTAGGCGAATCGACAATGCCGATTCTATGTACACTATTGTCATACTGGCAAGAGAATACTTATTAAACGAAAATGCGCTCACTACCTCTTCGGACTGACTTACAATGACAGGCCTGATCTTTGTCATGGCGATATGTTGATGATCAGTGGAGGGCTAGAAGAAACCTGGACTGAACGTGCTGACATTCAAAGGCATAAATGCATTAGATGCTCAAATGTAACCGACTGAAAGCAATACCTTTATCATATAAATTATATTGGCGTTTTAGAACGAACGCGTTTTTAATGAATACCAACTGTAACTGACCTTAGACTTTCATTAGCTTAACTTCCACCAGTGTCTTTCTGGTAAGTTATCATTTCTTACAGCATTAAACTGTTTACTTCAGCTAGACTAGATGGTAAAATCGATCGACACACGCCCTGGAAGAAACCAGAAGAAAATGGCAATCGATGAGCATTATAACAAAGTACAGCTGTGTGTTCCAAGCTCGCGTACAGGAAAAACGGAAATGAGAGGAGAAATGCTGATCATCAATGTTATTCATGGAGGTGTTTTGGCACCATAAAACTCTCTGCTATCATATACTTTGGTATTAGATATGCAAATGCCTTAACATTGGTCGTTATATGGAACAATTCATGGCTACTAAAATGCTCGACATCCAATGAAACATAATCGTAAACTACATTACAATAATTATTGTCTAATGCACTGCAATTCACTGGTTTATTTCATATGAAGTGAACACATAAATGAATAAATACTTATACTTAAAACATATACTCTTTGACACATAAGTGATATCTTGAATAAACCTAGGCCAGCTCCCAAATATCCGAATTTAAAACATAATGTCATCAACATTAGAAGTTTGTTCATATAATAGAAGTACTGCCAAATGTTCATTGTCATTATTTGAGCAAATTTTCTTATCTGTTTATGACCTTAAAGAGCATACGAATCAAATGAATTATTCTAACAGATCAACATTACTTTGGGTTAAGGGGAGAAAGTCTCTTCGTGCTTACCCCAGGTGTAGTTCAATCAATCCCGATTTCATCAGGATCATTTATCTCTTCCAACAGTTGCATATCATCATGCCGTTTTCGATCTGATCTTGTATTCTATCACGCAACGGGATTGATTTTTCTGCAGCGCCTTCATTCATCCGCTGACTCTTAAATCACGTTGTTTCACAGGTCCTGCCACATCAATGCAACACTCGTGCATTATACCTTTTGATATCGGCTCAAATGATATCAATTAACATGCGTTTATGCGATTAGGTGTTAAAAATACCGGATGAATCGCTATCGACCGATTTGCGCCATCGACCGATAGCGCTGCGCTATCTATGGATCCGTCGTTAGCGCAAGCATCGATAGATCGTGCAGGTATCGATCGATAGTTCGTGTGTCATGTAGGATTAGATTTATAGCGGAACCACAGGCCTCAACATGATTTTGCCGTATGCTTGTTGCATCTTGAGTTTGCATGGGAGATTCAGTGACGATGTTGTACTAAAGGTAACAAAGGAATCTAATAAATGGGTCTCTTAGTTTTACTAAGCTATTAGCATGATAAGCCCTATACTCTCTAAACATCACCCCTTAATAGGCTACCATGTTGTACATCACAAATTTCACTACATTTACTTACTTTTTTTGCAGTTTGATATTTCCAGACGATCTGCATTAAATGAAGAATAATTTTGATGAATCTAACCAACTCATGGTCAGTGTCAATTTCCCGTTCTCTCTTGTTGTAAAAATATCTACTTTAAAGAAGTAAATTGGCTTCATATGTATGCTCTGGTCTTCCTTTTCTTTCTTCTTATCTCACAAGGACACACATTGCCACCGGTAACTTAGCTCAATAATAACAGTTATAACAAACTGTTATCTGTGTGCCTGCAGAAACTGCCAAATAAACATGCACATTGCGTAATAACTGTCGATTAACGATTGTTTGACAAATAATTCATTGTTTATCTGACTCCCGGATCGGACTGAGAGGAACTCACGTCTCACAAGGAAGGTGTCAATCTTGAGGTATTTGACACAGATGTCATCAAGCCATAGGGGGAGACAAAGTTTCCATGCCCTCGGATGTGGGGCATTTTTTGGCGAGATAAGTAAAGCACAAATTGTAAAAACAAACGGTCGATTAGTTAGACTAGCAGAGTTACCAACAGGTAGAATGAAGGATTATAAAAATGAGCATCAGAAATGAAGGTAAAAATGCCGAAAGTTTATGCGAAACAACCAGAGACGTGATCACGGGTGCCCCCGGTAAAGGCCTCTTCAAACCATACATGCAACAATTATACTATTTTAATGCCTAATACTGATGTGTGTTTCTGCACCTCAGTAAGATCCACAAAAAATATGAAGTTAACTCAGGAATTATCAATAATTTATTATAATAATTGGTTACATGTTCATACTTGATAAATTGAATGCCATGCGTTACAACGTGGGATTAAATCATTATCCTTAAAAAAACACAATTATAAAATGAATGAAGTGAATGCTATTTGCAGACTTCAGAACAGGTGAATAAAACGGTTAAAAATGTCACAGGCCTCCAAATTGGGAACAACATTAAAAATCATCGATGCTAATTGATTATTTTACACATTATTCTCAACAGTTTATCAATTATTAAAATCATTAAACATGTGAAATAATGTCATTAAAGTCATGCTATAGACCAATTTCCATACAAGAGTTAAAATCCAGGGAATAGTCCAAAACTTTAGAGTTCATCACACTAACATGAATCGCAACGTTTCCACTGTCGGGCAGATTTCTTAGTTAAATTCAAACATGTCCCGTGAAACCATTGTGCACATCCTTTGCATTCAACGACAATCACAGTAAATGTTTGTCGCGGATCGGTTGAACACTTTCGGTTGACGGTAAAGCATCTTGGCGGGAAACCGGGAAATTTGCCCGTCATCAATGCACTTGTATCGTAGGCAAGTTCGGTCGGATCGTCGTCGAATAATAGCGTAGTTGCGAAAGCGACCGCGTATGCTCCACCATCGTATGCGTTTGGCTGCTGGTCGACGTTTATAACGTTAATGACAAGTTGATCCTCTCTGCAATGAACGTACTTCGCGATGGTCTTGATGGAATCGTGCGATGGCTGCTGCCACAGGGAGTTGTATACCCATACTGTATTGCTGTTTTCTGATCCTATGTTCGATATCGTAATCCATTGATTGTCGATGACGTGGAGGAATTGCGCGAATTCACCAATCGGGACAGCGAACGAGTTGTTTTCCTAAAGCACGGTGTCTTCCAACCCAGAGATGCTTGGAAACTCTTTCTTTAGGAGATCGTTTGAGGCGCTCATATGTCGGTCGCTTAGCCATACTTTCTTGTTGATGTCTCGGCGGTCTTTTGGCGAAAGCGTAGGCGGTGACTTAGATTTTCCAGATGATGTTACTTCTCTGTTGGCACAGGTCGACTTCGGGTGGCAGTGTGTTGAACATTTATTCTTCTTGACGCTAAACGTAAATTTATCGGCTTTGCAGCTGCCTCTGCACGAACAATGTTTCTTAAGGAAGCAGTTTTCGGGGTGGAACTATATGGCTGCTTTGCGTAGGCTAATCTGTTGGTCGTTGTTCATCACTATGTCGCCTGTGTACGTTGGGAGGTCTCCTCCCGTGAACTTCGTGTTGATGAAATTATATATTGTACTAGCTACAGATGATAGACATGTTTACTTATGATTGACAGTGAAACTGTAGCATGAATGTTGATGTACAAAACTAAAATCTAAGACATTATGCACTATACATTCAATGTAACATAATATTATATAATGATATTGATATCAAATATGCTACCTAGTAATAATAATTTGGATGCCCTCGGAGAGCGCCAAGAACGAGCAAGTCAGATGAATTGCGAGGGGCATCCAAAAGAAAAAGAAAAGAAGCAATAAAATGGTGAGATGTAAGGAGCAGCGAAAGCTGACTCTTGTATTGTAGTGCTGTGGCAAGAGGAGGAGCAGCAAAAGCTGACTCCTGCTTGGTGTTGCGATGTTGCAGCAAGTAGAGGACAGCAAAAGCTTACTCTTGCTTGGTGTTGTGATGTTGTGGCAAGTGTAGGAGCAATGAACAGGGGGGTTGTCTCAGAGGAAACGGGAATGGTAATGGTCATGTTAAGGTGAGTCAGAGCAAAAGATGTTAAAGAATTCCAATGGTGAAGCTATGCTTTACTAGTGGATCGTGTCAGAGAACATGTTGTGAGGGATTCTACATGTGATTGGAGTTGCAAGGCAGAAGATGAGTCGGTATTTGAGTGGGCTTGGCTTGCATCCTAAATCGACGTAGCAAAGACCATGTTACCTGCACTCTGCAATGGTCGGTGGCCCAAAGAGCTGCTTGTGGCAGGCACAGTAGTGAATTCCGGAGTGGAGTGCACGTTGCCAGCTGCTGGGAGAGACTCATCAAACTGTACCGAGGTTGCGGAGGGCTGTTGAGGCAATTGCACAACTCTTGGGAGGCAGTCCATGGAAGCTATATTGTGATCAACAGTGGGCGGGGATGATATTTCTGCAACCTATGGTAAACTTACAACAACAATGTCTAAATAGCCCGCGCAAAAATACGGCTGTGTCTAGGCCTCAACCGATAGTTATTTGTTCTATCACACGATGATGTGCTTGGCATGACTTCTAGGTTTAATTGTTTGTCTTAGTCTTTGGGTGTGACGGGGGATAGTGTTAGTACGCCTAGGAAATTCTAAAAAAACTATCGTTGCGCTAAGTGCATTTAAGTATAGAGGGTGTACTGTTTTAGAGACATCAAATAGTCACTTTCTATAGGGGTTCGATAATTGTAATTTCGACTTCACTATCACAAACGCTAGAACATCTGTTACACATGGGCGTATGTCTTGTATACATCTTTTATGTTTTCTTAATCAAAGCAAGTAGTGAGAAAGAGAAGTGTCATAAAAACGCTAGTATTATCCTTCATCTGTACATACATTTACCTACGTAATGGTTCGTTTGTGATTCGAAAAGAGATGTTTTATTTAGTAATCTAAAATGTTTAACCTGTTGTTGAGTGAGTAGTGCCAACAAAATATCTTGCATGCCTCCACGAGTAAGTGAAACTGCGTAAGTGCGTAATTGCGTAGCTATAAGTGCATTGCGTAACTGCGTAACTACCTAGCTATAAATGCGTAAGTGCGTATAGCTATAAGTGCGTAAGTGCATAAGTGCGTTACTGCGTAATAATTGCAAACTTCCTAAGTGGTAATGTGTTAGTGTTACCGCTTATAATATGTACCATGTCTATTAATTAACTGTATAGTATATATATTAATATGCTGAATCATATATATATATATATATATATAACAACCAATTTATATATTTATATATATATATATATATATATATATATATATATATATATATATATATATATATATATATATTCACATATATATATATATATACACATATATATATACATATATATACAATAAATAATGGAGTTACATTATAACGAACAGGATATATGGAAAACTACCTTTCAAACAGGTTAGTTAGTATATGCAAATATTGGTCGCGTCCAGAAAAAGTTCGATAAAAGTTGACAACAGAGATCAGGTGCGTGAGTCAGGAATAGATGGGTGCTACAAGGAAACTGATACAGTGATATTTACAAGGGTTTACAAAAATGGTCACCAAATAGCTTTTTGAGATCCTTGGGTTGCTCTGCCAGTGGATGCAATATCTACATACCACTTTAATACAGCGGACTTCAACAGTGCTTTAACATCTGTGTCCTTAAACCGCACAAAGGGTTGGTTTCTAAAGAGGTCTGTGAGCTGCCTGAAACTATCTTTTATGGTAAACAATTCAATGGAGCTATATCTTTATGGCAAACGCTAGTTCATTTTAATCCCGTTCTAACTGTTTTGCCAAGGTGTGCAATGCATTGGTTCCGAGCACATTGTCATTCATTAATCGACTGTTCGAATACGATAAAAGGCGGTAGCAATATTTCTGAGGCGATTTCCTTTCGAAGCTGTGGACAGTGTTTATCTGGGCCAGTTGACTTGTGTTTTGAAGAATTTCGGACTTAATCTTGACTTTCAGGTATTCTGTCCAGTTGAACCCCAACACCGCCATTGAATTGACTTATTCTGGCAGGCCTGCTATCTCGTCTTTGAGTTCTGATGCACAGTAACCATCAACGAAATATTCGCTTTCTGAGGTCTGCTGAAATAGCATTGATGACCCTGTCCATTAGAAGGCTAATTGTTTCTTACGTTTTCACCAAGTGTTAGTACATCAAACAATTGACGAGATAAGGCAACACCTACCCCAGTTGAGCGTTATCAGTGTTCCATAGTTATTTACTGCGATGTCCAGGGTAGGGTGTGACTTAATCTATACGCAATCAATTGTTCAAATGATTCTCCACGTGCAAAATGTCGTGAAATTAGCCTGACACCTGTCACTAGAAACCGCACCAGGCAACGATAGCCATTGTATACCAAGTGCTGATTGCAAAGCCGAATACAACTGTCGGATTGCTTTCAAATAGCTTTGCTTTTCTTCCGAAAATCCCCTTTATCTGAATGGTAAATTAGTCCGATGGTTGGTTATTCAATTGATGTTTCCGCATTCGAGATTGGCATTAAAACTGTACCAGCTTAGAGCTGGTCCGTGAGGACGTCTTTGTGCAAAACCTGTGACCAGTCAATCGACGCGCATTGCATCATAACCTTTTGATCTCCAACGCGTCTTCTGCAATTCATGTGATAAAGTTGATCTGGCCGAAGCTCACGCTATATTCATTCATCTTCTTTCTCTCTCGCTCTTTCTCTCTGATTGTCACTCTCTCTCTCTCTCTCTCTCTCTCTCTTTCTCTTTCTCTCTCTCTCTCTTCCTCTTTCTCCCCCTCTTTCTCTCTACCTCTTTCTCTATCTCTCTATCTTTCTGTCTGGGTCATTATGACTTATCTACACCACAATTGCTGCCCATGTAGAACAATTAAATGAATACCATTGCGCCACAATCGCGTTACCTGACTAGTAAGGGAAACAACCATCAATCTATGAAGCATTTACTTACGCTCTGGATCATGTGAAAGAAAATAAAATGGTGTATATAAGAATGGTATGTGAGTGTGTGACCTACATGTCGTGCGTGTTAATTGCTTCGTTTACATAAATCACCAAGTGTGTATATTCAACAAACTGTAATATTAGACAAGAATTAAAACCTTGACATGCGGATGCTTGTGATGACCATATGGCATATAGATTCCCGGCAGGTTTCTCAATATTGCTGGCCAATCACTTGAAAGAGTTACGTTATAGGGCAAAACAAGCATGAACTGCAATAAAAGATCTCTTTGTGGGTACTAAGTAATCCGTTACTGTTTTGACATACCCAGAGGGGCACTAATAAAGTCTAACAGGGGGGTTATTTGTCCGTTATATGCAGTTCACTTCAGTTCTGTTTGCCTCAAAGAGGTCAGTTGTGATAATTGGTTCACAGTGATGCCTGTGCTGATACACCAGCTACATGCAAGCTATGTTGTATCATGAAAGCTAACGAAAACGATTAAGGTCATGTTTAATGGAAAGACTCGTCACTTTAATCCTCTAACTGACATCAACGTGCTAATGCGGTTCCTACCTGGTGACCCAACAATTGGCTACAAAGAATCTACGTACATGCTAATTAAGTAGATGCAATAAATGTACCATAAGACTTCATGTATAATCAAAATATCATAGCTAAAATCCAACTGCAGTCATTCTAGCATCTGATCATCCACTGTGGAGCAGTACAATATGTTACGGATCGGTTTTGGTTACGCAGAAAAGCCTCTTTGGTTTAGGTGTGTGGGCCTTTGTTTTAACGTATCCAACCCCATTAATCAAATACCTGTGATGCCTGACGTCTTCCTGGGTGGTCAATAATTGTGATGTGTATTATCAATGAATCGTAAAAGATACGTCGGATTAAGCACATCGCTTACCTTTAAATAGGCCTGAAACTATGGTGATCACCTTTAAGCTCTCGTCACTGGGCTCTCTACACTGGGCTCTTTTTACTGGGACCTCATTCGCCTATATGCCATGACTATAAATCTTTATTGTGTAGCTTGGTAACATGTACATGGCATGTAGATAGGTATTTTATATACTTGCTGTTGGTTGACCAGTCGACGGAAGTATAATATCCTTGCTTGCATAGAGAAATATTTTTTTCTAGATTCACAATCATCATTCCAATACTGTGTTACTAATTTAACAGAGAACACCGCGGGCCTCTAGGCGTCTTTTTGGAAACGCATAGAAATATCCTCAGCACACTAGCAAGCTAGCCAGAAAATTCTCTGGTCCAGCTCGTGATAGCTCTGCATATCTTTCACATATTACATTTTGAAATTCGCTGTTCAGCTATCACATACATCTATGTTGATAGATAGGTACGCCCATTGTACTCAAAGAGTGGCAAAAGCTGTATTTAAAGCTATCGTCATTTGACAGGGCGTTGCTCCCATTTTGCACTGGAATGATTACAATGCGCCACGGGTATGATAACACAACTCAACTTTATAACAGGCCATGACGGTAATCTCTCCGACGCAGATAAATATTGCTGATCATTGTTTAAACTATACATATGATAATACATTCTATTTTACGAACTATAATACATAATGGAACAAGATTTTTTACTCACATATACGAATGTATATGCCAAACAGCTGATTACCTAATATTACCATTGTTCGACGAAATTTGCAGAATTGTCGAGGAGTTAAGGGGCATTAGAATGGTTTCCATGTATTGCTTTCCGTGAGAGTACCATAAGACTGACTGACCGACTTGCTTTAATTAGTTTAATACATGGATGATTAATTGCGATCAATATGCACTGATCAATCTCCTATCCGTTGTAGCCCTGTGTTAATAACACCCCTTCCTAACAAGCTGGCCATCATCTACCATTCTGTGTGCAGGTGCCCAGCCTGTGGATACGCAACGGCATAATGGCGCAGCTAGTATCAAGGTATTTGATGATGAAAACCTCGCTCTCTGTGTGGCGTATGCTAGCTCTCGTTAGTTTGTCGCATTAAAACATGGTGGATAACGCAACAAGGAAGGATGCAAAACAAAACATTTTAGTGGTTGCTTGGTACCTAGCTGGTACAGGCGGTTATGGTGATGAAACTGAACTAATATGATGTCGATGCTTTGGTGAATATTTGAGCTAATACACGCATATAATATTATTACTTCCGTCGTAATACAGTACTCGTACTACAAAACCATTCTCATCAAGACGCCGATGTCTTCTTCCTAACACAAAGACAGGTTAATGCAAATGTGTGTCACCGGAAGCCGGTTTTCTAAATGACTTTAAAGCGCTGCCCGTATCCTATTTGCTCATCATGTATTGAAGCTCAGAACTTTGTTTACAGATGAAGGCATTCCCTGCGTTGTGATTAGACTGTATTATTCATATCATTCTCCCAATGTAATATCGGTGATGTCATTACGTTTTGCACCCGCTGATCTTCTAACATTCATCCACAATTTTGCTTATGTTATCATATTGTAATATTATCAAAATATAAATCAAATAAGCCATATAATGGCAAGTGTTGTTTCGTAAAAGGTTCAGTGTAGATAATGTCGAAATACCTGTGGTTATAACATATTGAGAAATGGTGCTCGGATAAGATGCAAAAAAATATGCCTTTTTCGGATAATGGTCTCGCATAACGAGTACCACAGGTCTTCCAAATTATATCTTTTAAGAGCCTTAAGACACTTGGACGATTGGTTCACGTCGAATACGCCAAATAGAAGGGCGAATGAAGTAGGGCTATGTATCTATGTAGGAAAAATGTACAAATGAGAGAGGCTTTTCCTGAATTAAAACACATATGCACTTTTACAATATTAGACAAGATTATTTCATAGGTTTCAATTATTCTTTCATGACCCACTTAGACGGAGATGCAATCATACAAGATGAACATGTCCTTTGGATGCTGTAGTCACTTCCTTGTTTCCATGCCCGACTGACTAATTCGAGTTTAACTTGGTAAGATATTGTAAAGACAGACAGACGCCCTTAGTTATTTGAAAGACACCATGGTAAAAACACATGCTTCCGGCAAAATACTTGGTTCACAACACCGCAGTGCAATGCCCACGCTTAACCAATGATTCGCTACAAACACACTACGAATATATATCTAACGGCCACAAACATGGTCTGTTTGATCACTTGTATAAAAAAATAATATGATTCAGTGATATATCAGGCAATGCGAAGTAGAGGAGGGGAGTAGGACGATGGGAGCACCTCCGAAGGGAAAAGTCTTAGTCCCAAGAGATTAATGCAATCAAGATGCTGACTTAATATCGACGCCGATGTGCGCGCTCTTTGCGGGGAAAAAGGAGAATCTAATCACAATATCTTATCGCTCGTCAGACGATCAGTAGGCAATGGAATGTATTTTGTTTTTTCTTGTTGGGAATGTTTGTAGAAAATATATTTGTTTGATTTATAGCAAAACGGCCAACGTTCATCAAAGAAGACATTACTCAAATGAAGTTGTCGAATGGCATTTGTTTACCGGTACGCTCTCTATCGACCAAAAAGAGTGCAAGACACAGCCGTGCGTAATATAACGTATATGCGCTTTGAATAATATAATTTTCATTATCATTCTACCGGGGTTTGTTGTACCCCCATGCATCAAACTCTATCGATGGCTGGTTGTCATAGTGCGGCGTGGTAAACTCGAGGGGTGTCTGCTTTGTTAGTAGAAATATTAACAAAAGCACTGTTCGTGTGATATAAACCCTACATCTGATGGTGGTCAGTAAACTGTTCCAGTAATCCTGACGAACATATCGTGGTCGGCGGGATGATGGATGCATCGCTGGCTTAATATTGGTACAATAAGGTTTACGAGGAAAAAACCTCAAATTGAAATATTCGTACTCGATGCCAGGGTGAATGCTGTTACCCTTGTCGTAAAATCTATTCATTCAGCATTCCATTACAACCGAGGAAAGTTTTTGTTGGAAAGAAATGCGCTCATATTGATAAAGTTACAGAATAGTGACACGAAAGTCTTCTGCACGTGGAAATTTGCATAAAGTGTATGTGTCGACATCATTAATCTACTTTCAAAAAACCAATATCTTATATTTTCCTGGTGTTAGTTGAGTGCTATTTATGTCAGATTCGATCATCCGCATCAGATTTGTACTTATGCAGACAACAAGGGTAAAGTAGAGAGCGCAGAGTGTCGGTTGGGAAGTTAATGCGGTCATTACACAACGAGTTCAGAATGGTCTCTTATGATGGAATAGAATTTGTATAGCAACTATTAGTAAATATTTCATAGCGGAATCGCGCTGATGTAATATATATATATATATATATATATATATATATATATATATATATATATATATATATATATATATATATATATATATATATATATATATATATATATATGTATATGTGTGTGTGTGTGTGTGTGTGTGTGTGGATGGTAAATTAAAGTGTGAGAGCTTTTGACACCGTTGCAGACCTGGCGGAAGGTTTAATGCTCATGTAAGCACGAACAGATATGAGCTCATGCTGAGTGACGATATGCTACATATCACGTTAGGAAAACCTTTGAACTTCAGCTAATCATATTTTTCAATCGTGTTTGTTTGTCTCGTTGTGGCGCTAAATCAATTGATGTCCTTTATTGAAGGTAATGCATCGTTAGTTCCCTGCAGGGTTTTCCAACGCCTGATGACTTTGAAAGTAAAATAAAGTGCGTACTGCCTAAAAGCTTTTAAAACTATTATCAGTCAACATCGTATGATCTTGCGGCATGCAACGAGATTTAATTAACAATCGGTGGCGTTCATATCTATAACTTATCTGTTTTACACAAAAGCGGGAGGCAATTGTAACTGCTAGAACTCAACGCTGTTTCGATGGCCTCCCCCGCTAAGCCGATGGGATATGCCTCTCTGTGTATGTCTTTAGATCAGTTTGTCACCAATTATCAGAGTCAATGTTTGTCTTATAATTGGAGATGTTTAACTCAACCTTTGGTAGAATATTGGTTTTGTAAAAGGATGAGTCTAAAGACAGTTGCACTGAACCAATGAGGCTGTAAGAAAACCATACCGCCATTATTTGTAATAGCCTGGCTCTATGATGTTTATGCTTTGAACAAGTAGTTGTACTACGGTGAGTTAAACATGAATGCAGCATTAAATCCCAGAACGGCTATAAAAAGCGGCGGCAGATCTAGTATGGTTTATCATTTTATCCGTTGCTTTCATCATTTGTTAAAGGAATAAATGACGTGCCCATGATCCCAGCGGTGGATAACATGGATAAGTTCGTCGCATCATCATGTATGTACATCAGTCAGCGCATTTGTGTGTCATGTTTGCGACGGCATATTCGGCCACACTGTACATTCCACAGCATCATTCCTGGTGCGTTTACCTTTCCGTTTATTCTTGGAATTCGCTAATAATTTGGAATCGATTGTGACTATTACATGACGTGCATTAGTTTGAGTTTAGTAAGATTCAAGTAAAAACGGCTTTTGATATATAAAAAAACACTGCACTTAGGATTAAAAAGTATTGCTTAATATACACTTTGATTATATTATAATACAATCATGAAAAGGGACTTGGCGTGTGCCGTTTATGTCATACATGCTACCGAGTTCAAATGTACGACGTCAGTCATTAGTTGGGTTACGAAATATTGCTGAAACACAGAGATTCACCCCCTCGTCAAACAGGATATGTTAAAGATGGGCCAAAAACGTCGATCTATAGCGACAACCAGGTTCAATTCATTGCCCACAAAAAATATATCATGCTCGATGCTGTGAAATTGTCACCACTGTCCAATACGACAAACTATGCATCTCAGCGGAAGTGAAAAACTAGACGAAAAACAATTATAATCACAAATAGATTAGTATTAAGCATAAGCATAATCTGCGTTGTAGCACTAGAGCCTCACATTTCGTTGGACATCATTAACCCCATGCTCACCAGAATGGCGTAAAAAGTAATTACATCATTTTACAATCACAGTTTATCAGGATGTTAATTAGTCTCCCGGTAGCAAGCGATGAACGTTCAAACCATGGTTAGTATCTAACTCTGGTGTTACCATGTTATGTTGCAGTGTTTACTAGTAAGTTATGATTCATATAAACCTCATTTGCTATATATTTGTCTGCTGCTAATTGGCTTTTTTATTACGTTGGGTCGGAAGTCCCTTCTTTGAAATGAAATGGCAACCAACGGATAAGAACGTCAGTTAATTCATATGGCTTTTCTGTTTGTCAGTATATATTAATTTTTTCCGGATAAACAAAAAACTGAGCTGTCTATTGGCCATATGCTAATCCGTCATCAAAGAAAGCCGACAATAGCATGTGGATCAGCAATTAATAAGCAACGCCTCCAGATGCAAGTTATGGATATGCCTTCATTGATTAAATTATGCAAGCTAGCATTGGTTTTTATTGGTCGTCTTTTTACGCAATCTGCAAAATCAATCAGTACTATGCCTAGCAGCGATACGCACTACTTAAATATAGATAAAAACCCTGTATATTGTACGAATGAAAAATAAGCTGAGGAAGGAATGTTTGTCTGCTGATTAAGCCAGAGTATGATCCCGGTCCTCATTAGATTACCACATGTACGTGATTATTCAAACCCCAATTTATGGTTAACTTGCGGAAAAGTTTGTGTCTTCATAGAATTGTTGAAATAAAAATGAAAGAGGGGTACAGTCAACAATTTAAGCAATAGGCAAATCAAATACAGTGTGTTTTACTGCATTCCCTATGTTGGAATGTATACACGAAGAAATAACTTGCCGGGCCATTGTTCATGAGAATACTCAACGTTTTTATGCTTCTGATGATAATTCCATTAACTTTGGCCATTCTCTGTTAGGTTCAGTCTAACAGACATAACACGTACTTTCAAAATAATATATGTTCTACACTACACCATCTTTGCGGGATGCAAAATGGTATTTAGAAAGTGCTCAGATGTTTTTTAATTTGTTTTGTGTAAAAAGCAATTCGATATTCCTTAATGGATGGTGCACCAATCGGCGACTACTTGTGCCATTGTATGTGTAGGTTGTGAAATCTCGATATGTCTCACACCTAACATGTCAAAAGCAACTCATTGCATTAGCAACTTTTGGAACGCCTGTCGTAATGGCATTTTCCAAGTTCATCCGTGATTATTGTATAAGTTTGTACCACCATATTACCAGGTTTGCATCCAAATTATAACGTTATTTCTCCAATTGTGATCGTCGTTTTATTATACTCGCACCCTGAATTATATGTTAAAATATAATCCAACATCTCATCTGACATCCGTATTGGTCGTCGTTGCTGGAACTGTTGTGCTGCAAGACTGATAGCCTGGATATACTCGATCTCAGCAATACAACATGGGTCGCAAATGAAATTTGTGAGGCGTTTTATGGTTATGGTAGATGAGAGGAGCGATGTAATGGAAGATATTCTTGAAGTTAAAAATTGATAGGGCATTTTGCTCATATTCTCCTGGCATTTAATGATCAGTTAAATCAATTCAGTATTGTGTTTGCGTGAATTCAGTTATTAGCATGTATATACACCAAGAAATTACTTATTTTTGTGGACAAAGTGCTGTATACAATTGCGTTTTTATGCTTATAATTATAATGATAATGGGTATATTTTTGAAAGCAAAAAAGAGTGGGGCAATATATCAAGAAAAGTAAGACATAACACTCGAGTGAATATTTTAATGGGAAACATATGTTAATTGCAGAGGTGGCGCCATCGTTTATCCAGATGGTCGAGTCGTGTAGCTTTTGCCATATTGATTGTGACATAAAATGCTTACGGTACAGCTATTTAGTAATTAGCCTGCTGTGTATTGTGCTGTAAATAACGGCCCTGTCCTGGGTATATTAGGGCTTCTCTGTGATAAAACACGATCCATTGGACGCCATGGAGATTTATAAAGCCACAGTTATTACTACTGATACCAGATGCGGACGCTAATGATTCCTCTATTTACTGTTGTAAATCAGCGGGTACAGGGTTTATCTGCAAGGCAGGCGCCTCTAGACTTGTAATACGCATCGGGCGTGTTGGCTTGCGATGTTCTACTGAGGATAGCAGAATTAAGGTACAAGCACTGAATGGAACTTTAATTAGTTTCCCGTTCATATTTTGCTTATTCATCTGCGTGGCGATTTAATTATGTGGACGTAATTCAGGTATAGCTTAGCTTGGCTGAACCATCGAATGATTGAGCCAAGGTCATTTCATGTTATTGCGCATCAATATTGTCCGCAGATGGTCGTTATACTCTATAGGTTTGATTTATTTTACGGGGTTTTAATAAGGTTTATAAAGACGGACAATTACTCCTGTTAGCTGTACTCCACCTGTTGGCTTGATAACACATGCATGCGATCTATCCATCAACACGTGATAATAATTTAAGGACAACCAGACAGTTTTTGTTACCAGTATCAAAACCCATTTGATAAACATTGGATAGCAGACAAGAAAATTCCTGGCTTAACAGGCTTTCAGCAGCGATTGTTATGTAGCATAAAGTTCCCTTGCAAGCATACGAAATATCATCACATTGCCAATGCATATGCTATGTTTTCAAAGTAAGATGATTATGTCCGTGGAGTTACGCCAAAAAGTATAGTTATGCAAAGCACCAAATTAAATGTCATTGCCTGTAAAAAAACGAATGGCTAACATCTTTTCCAGGTTCTGGTGGATCGCCAAATGAATCACAGGGGAAATAACAGTACCCCACTCATATCACACATACGTTAGCATTTATAATAGCGTGGATACTTTCCCAGAGCAAGTATGGTTTTGAAGTTATGCAATCTATGTGACAAACGTTCATGTGTTGATACGTGCACATACATCACTGCGATGTGCCCTGCCCTCCCAATGAAAGGTTAAGACATATAGATGTTTAGTCGGCATGAATACAATTAGTGTTTATTTTAAGTGTTCAAATGGAGGAATGACAGACACAACGGTCTGTAGACATAGCATAAAAGCATTTGTTACCCAATGGATCTCGATTGTTCAAAGCTGTCATTTGACATGCACTCTAATATAACAGTAGCTTTATCAATGTCGCCTTAAACAGCAGGACACGTCGCAAAGGTGATAAATGGGAATATTGTGATGCATGAAGAATGCCACAAAGTACTTTTGCTAAAGTCACACCTAAAACACTTTGTGTTATGACCATACAGAGTGGTTATACTCGACACAATACTTTGCATGTGAAAGCAAGTACACTTCAGCATATCCCTCATCTATAACATTACTGCAGTAATTAGCAGACTGAATGTGTGGCTAAGCTGTAATGAGAGTGTGAGCGTTTCCTGTTTTCTGTAGCAATTGATTTGTAGACGAATAAGCATAGTCGTTTCACAAATCAGTATCAATAGTAAACAGCTGATCAACCAAGTGTTGTCCCAACAAATCATTAAGAGAAGCAAGGGACTTCTACTACCCACCTGCGGCATTGTCTTGTATCTATATGCCACCTTGACATGTTAATTCATGATCGATGAGTGATTAGTCGGTCGTAAATACCTGTAGCTTTTGATCTAATATTAAATTACAAAACAAAATTAGTATTACTTT
>CM067353.1:87801418-87822042 GCA_034190875.2 Urechis unicinctus
CTATTGTACCAACTGCCGATTAAATTCCGAGGTGCAATTTCACTAGTCCGTATCCGGCAACACCAAACACAGCGGCAGGAACCAGATTAGCATTTAGATGACCCTAAAAATTATAATGGAACTGCAGCAGCGTTTTTATATAAGCAATGTAATATTGGTTTAAAATGATTAAAAATGTTTGTAATTTTTTTGTAGTCGCGCAAAGAAGTGGGCATGAGAAATAGCTTATTGATTCTCTTAATATCAATCTAATTTTCAGTTATTCCAAAAATGACGGCACTTGAGTATTGGTATGCAGTTGTGGACGTAATTGCATTAATGAAACACAAAGTGATCAGCAAAATTGGCAAAAGAACCGCGCGCGTCATCCCGCCGTGTTATGTGCATCAATATTGACAACCTTTGTGCACATTCATTTATGACCAATAATCCCCGAAGATAAACTTCTTCATGCAAATTATCACCTTGCTGGACCGTCAGCCCATATGATGTAACTTCTCATATGGTTCTAGGGCGCCACTGACGCAATTCCCTGATCGGGATTACTCGAGCCACTGCAATATATTCGAACGGTTGAATATTATGCAGCGTTGACATATATATATATATACAAATAGTATATGAATATATCTGCAAATATATATATATATATATAATACGTATATATGTATATTTACATATATATATATATAATATATATATATATAACATATATATATAGATATATACATATATACATATATATATACATATATATATACATATATATAATATATATATATATATATATATATATATATATATATATATATATATATATATATATATATATATATATATATATATATATATATATATATATACTCATATATATATATATGTATATATGTACTCAGTCCTAGACACCGTTACAGCCAGTCTACAGATGCTAACACTCCAGTTTTTCAAATGTCGTCCACATATTGTATCCTGACTCTATCCTTGTTTATGAGAATCATAAACAAAACAGTTGCGATGGTATTTGTATCAAAGGGAACATTTAATTGAAACGCCAGGTGTCGTGCGACATTTATTTTAAGATGGCGACTTGGGACTTACATATCTTTCAAGTTGTTCTAAAAGGGGTGCACCAGTAAATTTTCCGTGATTCTCAGTTCGATTCATTATTAGGTATTAATCTGAATTTAACTTTAAAACGTTATAAATAGCAACAAATCATTGCATGAACCGACATTGAAATCCCGGACTATTCAAATGCTCTGATAATTTTGTAAGTAAGTCAGAATTTCGAAGATTCAATTCACTTTAATCAAAACCTGTTTACGCATTACAACAAATCATGGAGTTACATTATAACGATAAGGATATATGGAAAGCTACCTTTCAAACGGGTTAGTATTTGCAAATTTGGTCGCGTCCAGAAAATGTTTGATAAAAGTTGACAACATAGATCAGGTGCGTGAGTCGGGAATTGATGGGTGCTACAAGGAATCTGATACAGTGATATTTACAAAAATGTTCACAAAAATGGTCACCAAATAACTTTTTGAGATCGGTGCTCTGCCAGTGGATGCAATATCTACATACCACTTTAATACAGCCGGGCTTCAACATTGCTTTAACATCTGTGTCCTTAAACCGCACAAAGGGTTGGTTTTTAAAGAGATCTGTGAGCTGACTGAAACTATCTTTTATGGTGAACAATTCTATAGAGCTATATCTTTATGGGAAACGCTAGTTCTTTTTAATTCCGTTCTAACTGTTTTGCCAAGGTGTGCAATGCATTGGAGCCGAGCACATTGTCGGTCATCTGGTACCTCCATTCATTAATCGACTGTTTGACTGAGTGTCCAGTCAATCGACGCGCTTTGCATCATAACCTTTTGATCTCCAACGCGTCCTCTGCAATTCATGTGATAAAGTTGATCTGGATTTATGTTCAATAAATCTGAGACCGAAGCTCAAGCTATATTCATTCATCTTCTTTCTCTCTCGCTCTTTCTCTCTGACTGTCTCTCTCTCCCTCTCTTTCGCTCTCTTTCTCTTTCTCTCTTTCTTTTTTTCTCTCTCTTTCTCACTTCCTCTTTCTCTATCTCTCTATCTTTCTGTCTGTGTCATTATGACTTATCTACACCACAATTGCTGCCCACAATCGCGTTACCTGACTAGTCAGGGAAACATCCATCCTTCTATGAAGCATATACTTACGCTGTGGATCATGTAAAAGAACAGAAAATGGTGTATATAAGAATGGTATGTGAGTGTGTGACCTACATGTCGTGCGTGCTACTTGCTTCTATGACATAAATCACCAAGTGTGTATATTCAACAAACTGTAATAATAGGCAATAATTAAAACCTTCGCGTTATTGACACGCGGATGCTAGTGGTGACCACATGGCATATAGATTCCCGACGGCAGGTTTCTCGATATTGCTGGCCAATCACTTAACGTAACTACGTTATAGGGCAAAAACAACCATGAACTGCAATAAAAGATCTTTTTGTGGGTACTGAGTAATCCGTTACTGTTTAGACATACCTAGAGGGGCACTAATAAAGTCTAACAGCGGGGTTATCTGTCCGTTATATGCAGTTTACTTCAGTTAAGTTTGCCTCAAAGAGGTCAGTTGTGATAATTGGTTCACAGTGATGCCTGTGCCGATACACCAGTTAAATGCAAGCTATGTTGTACCACCTCAGCCAACTAAAACAATTAAGGTCATGTTTAATGGCAAAACTCGTCACCTTAATCCTCTAACTGACATCAACGTGCTGAGTCGGTTCCTACCTGGTGAAGCAACAATTGGCTGCAAAGAATCTACGTACAAGCTAATTAAGTAGACGCAGAAAATGCACCATAAGCCTGCAGGTACAATCACAATATCTTGGCTACATTCCAATTGCACTCTAGCATCTGATCATCCACTGTGGAGCAGTACAATATGTTACGGATCGGATTTGGTTACGAAGAAGGGCCTCTTTGGTTTAGGTGTGTGGGCAGCTAGGCGAGGCTTGCGCGTCTTGCTTTTGCGGAACACGCACACTGCTTACCTATAAATAGGACTGAAACTATGATGATCACCTTGTTAACACATTAATCAAAAATCATGCGTGGCCTCACTGACATGCCAAGTGTTTATTGCAGCTTCTCTGAAATCATCGTTCGACGGAAATTGCAGGATTGTCGAGCAGCTAAGGGGCATCAGGACGGTTTCCACGTGTATAATATTGTTACTTCCGTTGTGACACTGTATTCTAATTATTTGTTTAATTCGCACATTGGAATAGTGATTTTTGAAGTATATCATATTCCTATCAAGACGAACTTCTAATTCCCATTAAAGTGCTGCCCTTATTCTGCATACTCATTTATTGAAGCTCAGAACTTGGTTAACCGATAAAGGCCTTCCATGCGTAGTGATTAGACTGCATTATGCAAATTATTGTCCAAATATCGGTGATGTAATTACGTTTTGTACCTGCTGATCTTCTTATATCTACCCAAAATTAGGCTTACGCTATCATATTGTAATATAAACAACAAATAATCCATATCTGCCATATAATGACAAGTGTTGTTTTGGGGGAAAAAATCAATGCAGATAATGTCGAATAAGGGAAGAAATGTTATATGGGCTAATGGTTCAAAAGACATCCCACTCTCATTGGTGCCTTTGTGAGACATAGGTATTCCATAATGAGTACTATAGTTGTTCACTATTCGATATATATGACCCTTAAGTCATTTGGTTCACGTCGAATACGCCAAACAAGCATGGCGAGTAAAGTAGGATTATGTGTCCTTGAAGGAACAATGTACAATTTATGAAGGGTCTGAAATAATTCTGATTCTGAATACTAATGCACTTATGCAATATTCGGTAAGCTTATTTAACAGGTTTCAATATATTCGTCAAAGAGGGAGTGAACGCCATCATACAAATTAGACATGTACTTTGGATGCGGGGCCACACTCCTACACCAATGAAACATGTAGCCTTTTCTATTTCTACGTTCGAATGACTGTTTCGAGTGAAACTGGATTAGATTTTATGTAGACAAACAGATGCCCCAGCAATTTGACAGCTATCATAGTTTAAACAAAGGCTTCCGGTTGAATTCTTGGTTCACAACCAAACAGCACAATGGCTATGCATAACCGACGAGTTGTTACGTACCTCACTAGGAATATGTATTTTATGGCAACAAGCCTGGGATTTATTATCCCTTGTATCAAAAACAAGAGTTGAATCAGTATTAGATCTGACAATTGGAAGAAGAGGAGGATATTGGGGGGAGGGGAGCACTGCCGAGGGGAAAAGTCTCAGCCCTAGGAGATTATTGCAATCAAGAAGATGACTTAATATCGACGCGGATATGTGCGCTCTTTACCGTGGAAACCAGAGGATGTAATCACAACAGTTTAACGTTTATCTAACGATATTGGGCATTGGAATGCGTCTTGGTTTTGCTTTTGTGGATTGTTTGTCGATTTGTTTGATTTATAGAAAAAGGGCTAACGTTCATCAAGAAGGCATTACTCAAATGAAGTTATTGAATGACATTTGTTTAAAGATACGCTCTCTATTGACGAAAAAGAGTACAAGACATCAAGACACAGCCGTGCGCAATATAACGTTCATGCGCTTTGAATAATATAATGTTTATTTTCAGGCTACCGGGCTTTGTTGACACATTTTGCGCATCCGCATCCAACAAACGCTAGGGATTGCTGGTTATCACAATGTGGCGTGATAATCACGAGGCATGTCTGCTTCGCTAGAATAGATAATAATGAATGCACTGTTAACGAGCTAATTCATTGTACCTGGCCCAATAATGGATGGGTGTTTTCTATGGAGCTAAGAAATCACTGGTGCAATAAATAGTGAGGAAGTTTTGAGTTCTGCGATTGCTCAGTTGATCAAAATGGGTGCTACACATTGCACCTCACGAGCCGATTTGCATACCAATATCGTTCCACTGATTGCCTAGCAATTTACATTCCGCCCCACCATCACTCAAATTTCTAGGGAAATGGTGGCAGAAAATTGTTGGATATTCTACTCATGATAATAGAATTACAATACTCTGCTTTTACCCAATTCGCTGGTCAAATCATTTCTGAATTGTTGTCCAGGTGACATATTGTGCGGAATATTGACAGAAAATATGCGGTCGACAAGAACCAGGCGTCGACCGTTACACAGCTCTAGCAAGTACACTCTGACGTCATTATTCGCGGATATACTCGACTCCAACAAGTATGGGCTATCTAGAGACGTCATTCATTCTCTCGCTCGTGTTTCTATGGATGTTACCGACGGCTAGGAATTCCGAACATAATACTTTATCACCACCATCGATCAAATTGGGCTTTTGTGTAATCTCACTTGGTAATGAATAACCAGTATTAATTTGGACTCTCTGAAGTAACATCTTCGAAGATGGCATTCCATGAGAAAAGCGCGACGTTTTGTTCTCCTTGTTATTATTCAGATTATTTGCATTCATGGCAGCAAGTAGACAGATGACATTGCAAATCATTGACACAAACATATTTTAAGTGCAGTCTTTTGCATTAAACCAATCAACAAATTGAATGAACACACCTGTTGCAAATTAAGAGCATTGATGATACATTGGTCGAACTATTGACCGCTGTTGTTTGGATCGCAATGACATAATGGACAGAACTTTCTTCTTGTATGTATTATGGTTTATTTAAGGTGAAATTGTTATAAATAAAGTTCTGTCGCAAAATCATATTCAAAAAGAGAAATATACAATTTTCTCCACTTTTAACTATGAATACTAAACCTCCCTGATTACAAAAGTCGGACTCACAAGCCAATAACGGAGTTTCCTACTTAACATCCTATTGAGGATCTAATCAATGTGTCAACATAATCTTCAACATAAGCAAATGGTAATGCAAAGAGGGCTTAATTTATGTTACGACTGTTTGGCTGTTTGTGGTATTATATTAATGCATTCGTATTAGATGTTATTCAGGATTAGATCCCATAGCCGCTATTATGATAGCAAGACTGCGGTGCTTTCATCAATAAGGTGGTGCTGATAATGCACTCCATAACTCACTAGCTGTTGATGTGCGTTCAGTGTTTTTCATGTGGCGCTTCATAAATCAGCCTTACAACTCGAGAAATGTTGGCAGTTCTATTTGCACCTGGATTTTAAGTGTGCACTGTTTTAAGGTAAGCCACGCGTTTGGGAGTTTTAGCGATTTTTAACTGGGCGCATCACAATCTTTATATAAACAATTCGTTTGAATTAAAGTGTTGATAGGTTCATTACACTATCAGATGAACTTTCCAATGCATTAACTGGGCACGACAAGTGCCCGCGCAGAGCTAGCAACCTGATGGCGCCTGTCAACTTCTACCCATGTTATGGGACATGCGGTCGAAGCCAGCCTACAAGACCCAAGAATATTTTACCCCCCAGCAGCCAGCAAGTTTGCAGTACAAATAAAGAAACATACAAATACATAGAAATATATATATATAGAGAGATAGAGAATATATATATATATATATATAGAGAGAGATATAGATATAGACATATATAGAAAGATAGATATTCGTATATAGGAAGATAAATAGAGAGATATATATCTCTATGAAAGAGATAAAGAGAGATATAGATATATAAATATATAGGGAAGAATATATAGAGATAGAGATATAGAGAGATAGAGGAGATAGATAAAAAAAGATAGAGAGATATATAGATCTATAGAGATAGAGATCTATATATCTCTCTAGAGATCTATAGATATAGATATATAGAGATATATATAGATAGATCTATATAGAGAGATCTCTCTTATATATATATATCTCTATCTATATATATATATAGATATATATATATATATATATATATATATCTATATATATATATATATATATATATATATATATATATATATATATATATATATAGATATGTGTACTATTCCCGACTTGGTATTTTTCACGATCTCATTTGCACTTAGAGACAAAATCGACAGTCGGTTTACTCTCTTTATTGTTCAGTTTTTCACTGCTCAAATATTGCTGCTTCTACACCATATAACTGTGGACTAAACGAATACATTGATCGATACTTTAAGAGTCCATGTGTATGTTTTGGTTGGATTCTAGTGGAAATGGCTGAGACTCGTAGTACAGCACTCGTTGAATAATATCAGGTTGCATCAGTAGATCGGGATAAAGTAGCTGCAGGTAGAAGGCGGCGTAGCTGAGATGTTGTACTGTGGTTGGCTAAACATGAATGCAGCATTAAATCCCATGACACTTATAAAAGGCGGCAGCAGATGTTCGTATCTGGTATCGTTTATCATTTCATCCGTTTCTTGCATCATTTGTAAGAAGAATAAATGACAGAGATTTAACACCTCGTCAAAAAGGGTTCGTAAAAGATGTGCTTAACACGTAGGTCGAATTTGGGCACATAACAAATGTGACATGTTCGCGGCAGTGAAATTGTCACCTTCTCCGTTAATGAAAAAATATGTATCACAGCGGAAGTGAAAAACTAGATAGAAAAAACTACTATAATCACAAACGGATTAGTCCTCTGCTGTTGACAGCATAATACGCGTTGTAGCTTCAGAGCACTGCATTATGTTAGACACCATTAACCCTGTGCTCACCTAAATGGCGTAAAATGTTAATGCATGATTCATAATCACAGTATATCAGGATGTTAATTAGTCTCCCGATAGCAAAGGACGAACGTTCACGACATGGCCGGTATTTTAGGCGAGTGTTACAATGCTGTATTGATGTCTTTAATTAGTAAATTATGGTTCATATTAACCTCATTTCCTATTTAATCGTCTACTGCCGACTGACATTTTGTTACTACGGCGTGGAAGTCCGTTCCTTGAAATGAAACTTCAAACAAAGGAAATATCTTTTTCAATATTTTTCTCGCAGACAATTTATGACGCTACCCTACGGCAGATAGTTGCACGCTGCGTTAGTCATCCACAAGCTATGAGCAATCACGTGCAGAATAAATTAGGCAATGGCGACCAGCTCTTTTGTTATAAAAACATTCAATCTAAATAATTGCTATACGGAGATGGAATGAACAATGAAAAATCGAACAGCAAAGCCACAAAACCTTAATTCTGCTCAATCAACTTAATGTGAATATTAAGTGTTACATTTCTTTTTACATCGTTACATTTCTTAAACAGCATAAACTTCTAATGATGCTCGTCATGCATATTATACAGGGATTGATAACATCAATCTGGATTGTCTTTGACACTTGTTTCCGCTATAAAGATTATGAGGCATATTTCAACATAAAACAAAATGCATATCGATCGGAAATCATTCCGTTGATAAACATTGGTTCTACTAAGAGATTAATGTAACAACAAAAATGTTATCCAATTAGGCCACTGTACCAAGCGCAGATTAAATTCCCAGGTGCAGTTCACTAGTCCGTATCTGGCAACACCACCACCAGCGGCAGGCGCCAGATCAGCATTTAGACGTCCTAGAAATTATAATAGAACTCACAAATGGCATAGTTTTTATATAAACAGTGTAATATTGATTGAAAATGATTGAAAATGTTTGTAATTTTTGTTGCAGCCACACGAAGAAGTGAGCATGAAGAACAGCTTATTGATTATCTTAATAACACTATAATTTCCAGTTATTCCACAAATGACGGCAATTCAGTATGGGCATGCAGAGGTTGACGATATTCTATTAATAAAATGGCAAAATAGGCGTAATCCCCTACATAACTGTACTTTCAAATAGATCCTGATTAGTTACATTTAATCAGCTTGTTACGATTGACGCATTCTCTATTGGTCTAGAACAACACAAAAATACCACATAACGACCCAACAGTTACATTAGAACAACTTTGTTTTCAAATGTGTTACTGTCTAGCGGGGAAGGGTCAAATGTATATGTATGTGTGTGTGTGTGTGTGTGTGTGTGTGTGTGTGTGTGTGTGTGTGTGTGTGTTTGTGTGTGTGTGTGTGTGTGTGTGCATGTGTTTGTGTGTGTGTGTGTGTGTGTGTGTGTGTGTGTGCGTGCGTGTGTGTGTGTGTGTGTGTGTGTGTGTGTGTGTGTGTGTGTGTGTGTGTGTGTGTGTGTGTGTGTGTGTGTGTGTGTGTGTGTGTGTGTGTGTGTGTGTGTGTGTGCTTATTGGCAATGCCTCGATAGCTAAATGCGTCTCTTACCAACCTAGTCGACAGCATCCAGAGTTGTTGAATATTCTATTCGATTTGATTTTGTCTCCACATTTACCAAAGCCGTTTTAAGGAATCTACATTTTAATGGCCAACTACATATCGCACAAGGTCATTGCGGAACAATGTAGCACTTTCATTAATGCATTTCCCTTCAGCCTACCTACAAACACGTAGGGTAATCGACAATGCCGATTCTATGTACACTATTGTCATATTGGCAAGAGAATACTTATTAAACGAAAATGCGCTCACTACCTCTTCGAACTGACTTACAATGACAGGCCTGATCTTTGTCATTGCGATATGTTGATGATCAGTGGAGGGCTAGAAGAAACCTGGACTGAACGATGACGAACAACACATTACTATTGTGTTGACAGTCAAAGGTATAAATGCATTAGATGCTCAAATGTAACCGACTGAAAGCAATACATTTATCATATAAATTATATTGGCGTTTTAGAACGAACGCGTTTTTAATGAATACCAAATGTAACTGACCTTAGACTTTCATTTGCTTAACTTCCACCAGTGTCTTTCTGATAAGTTATCATTTCTTACAGCATTAAACTATTTACTTAAGCTAGACTAGATGGTAAAATCGATCGACACACGCCCTGGAAGAAACCAGAAGAAAATGGCAATTGATGAGCATTATAACAAAGTACAGCTGTGTGTTCCAAGCTCGCGTACAGGAAAAACGGAAATAAGAGGAGAAATGCTGATCATCAATGTTATTCATGGAGGTGTTTTGGCACCATAAAACTCTCTGCTATCATATACTTTGGTATTAGATATGCAAAAGCCTTACCATTGGTCGTTATATGGAACAATTAATACTTACTAAAATACTCGACATCCAATGAAACATTATCGTAAACCACATTGCAATAATAATTGTCTAATGCACTGCAATTCACTGGTTTATTTCACACGAAGTGAACACATAAATGAATAAATACTTACACTTAAAACTTATACTCTTTGACACATAGGTGATATCTTGAATAAACCTAGGCCAGCTCCCAAATAACCGAATTTAAAACATAATGCCATCAACATTAGAAGTTTGATCATATAATAGAAGTACTGGCAAATTTTCATTGTCATTATTTTAACAAATTTTCTGATCTGTTTACGACTTTAAAGAGCATACGATTCAAATGAATTATTCTAACAGATCCACATTACTTTGGGTTAAGGGGAGAAAGTCTCTTCGTGCTTACCCCAGGTGTAGTTCAATCAATCCCGATTTCATCAGGATCATTTATCTCTTCCAACAGTTGCATATCATCATGCCGTTTTCGATCGGATCTTGTATTCTATCACGCAACGGGATTGATTTATCTGCAGCGCCTTCATTCATCCGCTGACTCTTAAATCACGTTGTTTCACAGGGCCTGCCACATCAATGCAACACGCGTGCATTATACCTTTTGATATCGGCTCAAATGTTATCAATTAACATGCGTTTATGCGATTAGGTGTTAAAAACACTACGGATGAATTTGATTTGTGGGTGGGCCATACTATCATCAGAAATTTTTTCTGATGGATTTGTCGATTTTTAGTGCATCTTTTCCTTTACAATAAATCGATATTGAACTTTGCTACTCTGCTAACAATTTAGTCAAAGCAATGCATTATATATGTGTATATGTTTATATTTATGTGTATGTTTATATTTATGTACATGCAATTAAATATATGTATGTATATATATATATATATATATATATTTATATCTATACACATATATATATATTTATGTATATGCATAGATATATTTATATATATACACACACATATATATATATATTTATATATATATATGTATATATATATGCATATATACATGTATATATATATATATTTATATATATATAATATGTATTTATATATATATATGTATATATATATATATATATATATATATATATATATATATATATATATATATATCTCTATATATATATATATATATATATATAAAATCATGAATATAAACCGTGCAATAGCAAAATGTCAAATACGTTGGGTTCATTTTCAGATGATGATGACCATGGCATGCACTGAGATGCGACCCATATCTGAAGACACTTTGGGCTACTACCATTTTCACGCAAATTCGTGAGCATTTAGCGACCCATATCTGAAGACTCTATCTGAAAAAACTTTGGGCTACCCATTTTCACCATTGATTTATTATCTGAATGAGCAGTTTATTTTGCAGGGTCACGTTTAGTGAAAATATATATCGAATGACAGCATGTCATACCGTTAAAAACGTGCATCGCTTTACTTACTGTATTGATATTTATCAATGTGCTTCTCTTCTAGCAAACTCCTTCCCATGGGATAAATAGTTGTTTGGCATTATTACCTCTAGGTAAGCAACATTTATTGTATATATATATAGATATATATATATATAGATATATATATAGAGAGAGAGAGAGAGATATATAAGAGATATAGAGATATCTATATATAGATATAGATAGATAGAGATAGATAGATAGTATATAGAGATATATATATAGATATATATATAGATATATAGATATATATATATATATATATATATATATATATCTATATATATATTTATATATACATATACATATATATATATATATATATATATATATATATTATATATATATATATATATATATATATATATACATATATATGTTATGCGCTATCGACCTATTTGCGCCATCGATCGGTACCGCTGCGCTATCTATAGATCCGTCGTTAGCGCAAGCATCGGTAGATTGCGCAGGTTTCGATCGATAGTTCGTGGGTCATGTAGGATTAGATTTAAAGCGGAACTGCAGGCCTCAACATGATTTTGCCGTATGATTGTTGCATCTTGAGATAATTTTAAAGGGAAACTGATGAGTTTGCATGGGATATTTAGTGACGATGTTGTGCTAAATCTCTTTCTCTTTCTCTCTCTCCCTCTTTCTCTTTCTCTCTCTCTCTTCCTCTTTCTCCCTCTCTTTCTCTCTACCTCTTTCTCTATCTCTCTATCTTTCTGTCTCTGTCATTATGACTTATCTACACCACAATTGCTGCCCATGTAGAACAATTAAATGCGCCGAAATTGCGTTACGTGACTAGTAAGGGAAACATCCATCAATCTATGAAGCATATACTTACGCTCTGGATTAAGTAAAAAAAGGAAAGGGTGTATAAAGAATGGTATGTGAGTGTGTGACCTACATGTCGCACGTGCTTATTGATTCGTTTACAGAAATCACCAAGCGCGTATATTCAACAAACTGTAATATTAGACAAGAATTAAAACCTTCTCGTTATTGACATGCGGATGCTTGTGATGACTACATGGCATATAGATTCCCGGCACTTTTCTCAATATTGCTGGCCAATCACTTGAAAGAGTTACGTTATAGGGCAAAAACAACCATGAACTGCAATAAAAGGTCTCTTTGTGGGTACTAAGTAATCCGTTACTGTTTTGACATACCCAGGGGCACTAATAAAGTCTAACTGCGGGATCATTTGTCCGTTAGATGCAGTTCACTTCAGTTCTGTTTGTCTCAAAAAGGTTAGTTGTGATAATTGGTTCACAGTGATTCCTGTGCTGATACATCAGCTACATGCAAGCTATGTTGTATCATCAAAGCTAACGAAAACGATTAAGGTCATGTTTAATGGAAAGACTCGTCACCTTAATCCTCTAACTGACATCAACGTGCTAATGCGGTTCCTACCTGGTGACGCAACAATTGGCTACAAAGAATCTACGTACAAGCTAATTAGGTAAATGCAATAAATGTACCATAAGGCTTCATGTATAATCAAAATATCATAGCTAAAATCCAACCGCAGCCATTCTAGCATCTGATCATCCACTGTGGAGCAGTACAATATGTTACGGATCGGTTTTGGTTAAAAAGAAAAGCCTCTTTGGTTTAGGTGTGTGGGCCTTTGTTTTAACGTATCCAACCCCATTAATCAAATACCTGTGATGCCTGACGTCTTCGTGGGTGGTCAATAATTTTGATGTGTATTATCAATGAATCGTAAAAGATACGTCGGATTAAGCTTACCTTTAAATAGGCCTAAAACTATGGTGATCACCTTTATGCTCTCGTCACTGGGCTCTCTATACTGGGCTCTTTTTACTGGGACCTCTTTCGCCTATATGTCATGACTATAAATCTTTATTGTGTAGCTTGGTAACAGGTACATGGCATGTAGATAGGTATTTTATTTACTTGCTGTTGGTTGACCAGTCGACGGAAGTATAATATCTTTGCTTGCATAGAGAAATATTTTTTTCTAGATTCACAATTATCATTCCAATACTGTGTTACTATTTAACACCGCGGGCCTCTAGGTGTCAGCACACTAGCAAGCTAGCCAGAAAATTTTCTGGTCCAGCTCGTATTAGCTTTGCATATCTTTCACATATTACATTTTGAAATTCGCTGTTCAGCTATCACGTGCATCTATGTTGATAGAAATGTACGCCCATTGTACTCAAAGAGTGGCAAAAGTGGCAAAAGCTATCGTCATTTGACAGGGCGTTGCTCCCATTTTGGACTGGAATGATTACAATGCGCCACGGGTATGATAACACAACTCAATTTAATAACAGACCATGAAGGTAATCGCTCCGACGCAGATAAATATTGTTGATCATTGTTTAAACTATACATATGATAATACATTCTATTTTACGAACTATAATACATAATGGAACAAGATTTATTACTCAGATATACGAATGTATATGCCAAACAGATGATTACCTAATATAAACATTGTTCGACGAAATTGCAGAATTGTCGAGGAGTTAAGGGGCATTAGGATGGTTTCCACCTATTGCTTTCCGTGAGAGTACCATATGACTGACTGACTGACTTGCTTTAATTAGTTTAATACATGGATGATTAATTGCGATCAATATACACTGATCAATATCCTATCCGTTGTAGCCCTGTGTTAATAACACCCCTTCCTAACAAGCTGGCCATTATCTACCTTTCTGTGTGCAGGTGCCCAGTATGTGGATATACGCGACGGCATAATGACGCAGCTAGTATCAAGGTATTTGATGATGAAAACCTCGCTCTCTGTGTGGCGTATGCTAGCTCTCGTTAGTTTGTCGCATTAAAACATGGTGGATAACGCAACAAGGAAGGATGCAAAACAAAACATTATAGTGGTTGCTTGCTACCTAGCTGGTACAGGCGGTTATGGTGATGAAACTGAACTAATATGATGTCGATGCTTTGGTGAATATTTGAGCTAATACACGCATATAATATCATTACTTCCGTCGTAATACAGTACTCGTACTACAAAACCATTCTCATCAAGACGCCGATGGCTTCTTCCTAACACAAAGACAGGTTAATGCAAATGTGTGTCACCAGAAGCCGGTTTTCTAAATGACTTTAAAGAGCTGCCCGTATCCTATTTGCTCATCATGTATTGAAGCTCAGAACTTTGTTTACAGATGAAGGCATTCACTGCGTTGTGATTAGACAGCATTATTCATATCATTCTCCCAATGTAATATCGGTGATGTCATTACGTTTTGCACCCTGCTGATCTTCTAACATTCATCCACAATTTGGCTTATGTTATCTAACGGCAACAGACAAGATCACTTGTATAAAAACATTATTGGATTCAGTGATACATCAGGCAATGCGAAGTAGAGGAGGGGAGTAGGGGGATGGGAGCACCTCCGAAGGGAAAAGTCTTAGTCCCAAGAGATTAATGCAATCAAGATGCTGACTTAATATCGACGCTGATGTGTGCGCTCTTTGCGGGGAAAAAGGAGAATGTAATCACAATATCTTATCGCTCGTCAGACGATCGGTGGGCGATGGAATGTTTCTTGTTTTTGCTTGTGGGGAATGTTTGTAGAAAATATATTTGTTTGATTTATAGCAAAACGGCCAACGTTCATCAAAGAAGACATTATTCAAATAAAGTTGTCGAATGGCATTTGTTTACCGGTACGCTCTCTATCGACCAAAAAGAGTGCAAGACACAGCCGTGCGTAATATAACGTATATGCGCTTTGAATAATATAATTTTCGTTATCATTCTACAGGGCTTTGTTGTACATCCGTATGCAACAAACGCTATCGATGGCTGATTGTCATAGTGCGGCGTGGTAAACTCGAGGGGTGTCTGCTTTGCTAGTTGAAATATTAACGAAAGCACTGTTCGTGTGATATAAACCTAACCTCTGATGGTGGTCAGTAAACTTTTCCAGTAATCCTGACGAACATATCGTGGTCGGCGGGATGATGAATGCATCGCTGGCTAATATTGGTACAATAAGGTTTACGAGGAAAAAACCTCAAATTGAAATACTCGTACTCGACGCCTGGGTGAATGCTGTTACCCCTGTCGTAAAATCTATTCATTCAGCATTCCATTACAACCGAGGAAAGTTTTTGTTGGAAAGAAATGCGCTCATCTTGTTACAGAATAGTGACAAGAAAGTCTTCTGCGTGTTGAAATTCGCAGATAGTGTATGTGTCGACATCATTGATCTACTTTCAAAATACCAATATCTTATATTTTCCTGGTGTAAGTTGAGTGCTATTTATGTCAGATTCGATGATTCGCATCAGATTTGTTCTTATGCAGACAACAAGGGTAAAGTAGAGAGCGCAGAGTGTCGGTTGGGAAGTTAATGCGGTCATTACACAACGAGTTCAGAATGGTCTCTTATGATGGAATAGAATTTGTATAGCAACTATTAGTAAATATTTCATAGCGGAATCGCGCTGATGTAATATATATATATATATATATATATATATATATATATATATATATATATATATATATATATATATATATATATATATATATATATATATATATATATATATATATATATATATATATACATACATATATGTGTGTGGGGGGGGGGGGGGATGGTAAATTAAAGTGTGAGTGCTTTTTGACACCGTTGCAGACCTGACGGAAGGTTTAATGCTCATGTAAGCACGAATAGATATGAGCTCATGCTGAGTGACGATATGCTGCATATCACGTTAGGAAAACCTTTGAACTTCAGCTGATTATACTTTTCAATCGTGTTGCTTTGTCTCTTTGTTGCGCTAAATCAATTGATGTCCTTTATTGAAGGTAATGCATCGTTAGTTCCCTGCAGAGTTTTTCAACGCCTGATGACTTTGAAAGTAAAATAAAGTGCGTACTGCCTAAAAGCTTTTAGGACTATTATCAGTCAACATCGTATGATCATGCGGCATGCAACGAGATTTAATTAACAATCGGTGGCGTTCATATCTATAACTTTCGATGGCCTCCCCCGCTAAGCCGATGGAATATGCCTCTCTGTGTATGTCTTTAGATCAGTTTGTCACCAATTATCAGAGTCAATGTTTGTCTTATAATTGGAGATGTTTAACTTAACCTTTGGTAGAATATTGGTTTTGTAAAAGGATGAGTCTAAAAACAGTTACACTAAACCAATGAGGCTGTAAGAAAACCATACCGCCATTATTTGTAATAGCCTGGCTCTATGATATCTATGCTTTGAACAAGTAGTTGTACTATGGTGGGTTAAACATGAATGCAGCATTAATTCCCAGAACGGCTATAGAAAGCGGCAGCGGATCTAGTATGGTTTATTATTTTATCCGTTGCTTTCATCATTTGTTAAAGGAATAAATGACGTGCCCATGATCCCAGCGGTGGATAACATGGATAAGTTCGTCGCATCATCATGTATGTACATCAGTCAGCGCATTTGTGTCATGTTTGCGAAGGCATATTCGGCCACACTGTACATTCCACAGCATCATTCCTGGTGCGTTTACCTTTCCGTTTATTCTTGGAATTCGCTAATAATTTGGAATCGATTGTGACTATTACATGACGTGCATTAGTTTGAGTTTAGTGAGATTCAAGTAAAAATGGCTTTTGATATATAAAAAAACTTAGGATTAAAAAGTATTGCTTAATATACACATTGATTTTATTATAATACAATCATGAAAAGGAACTTGGCGTGTGCCGTTTATGTCATACATGCTACCGAGTTCAAATGTACGACGTCAGTCATAAGTTGGGTTACGAAATATTGCTGAAACACAGAGATTCACCCCCTCGTCAAACAGGAAATGTTAAAGATGGGCCGAAAACGTCGAACTATAGCGACAACCAGGTTCAATTCATTGCCCACAAAAAATATTTCATGCTCGATGCAGTGAAATTGTCACCACTGCCCAATATGACAAATTATACATCTCAGCGGAAGTGAAAAACAAGACGAAAAACAATTGTAATCACAAATAGATTAGTACTAAGCATAATCAGCGTTGTAGCCCCAGAGCCTCACATTTCGTCAGACACCATTAACCCCATGCTCACCAGAACGGCGTCAAACGTAATTACATCATTTACAATCACAGTATATCAGGATGTAAATTAGTCCCCCGATAGCAAGTGACAAACGTTCAAGCCATGGTTAGTATTTATTTCGGGTGTTACCATGTTAAATTGCAGTCTTTAAGTAGTAAGCTATGATTCATATAAACCTCATTTGCTATATATTGGTCTGCTGCTAATTGGCCTTTTTATTACGTTGGGTCGGAAGTCCCTTCTTTGAAATGAAATGGCAACCAACGGATAAGAACGTCAGTTAATTCATATGGCTTTTCTGTTTGTAAGTATATATTAATTTTTTTCCAGATAAACAAAACTGAGCTGTCTATTGGCCACATGCTAATCCGTCATCAAAGAAAGCCGACAATAGCATGTGGATCAGCAATTAATAAGCAACGCCTCCAGATGCAAGTTATGGATATGCCTTCAGGGATTAAATTATGCAAGCTAGCATTGGTTTTTATTGGTCGTCTTTTTATGCAATCTGCAAAATCAGTACTATGCCTAGCAGTGATACGCACTACTTAAATATAGATAAGTGACACTGTATATCGTACGAATGAAACAAGCTGAGGAAGGAATGTCAGTCTGCTGATTAAGCCACAGTATGATCCCGGTCCCCATTAGATTACCACACGTACGTGATTATTCAAACCCCAATTTATTATAAAAAAATCCCTTAACTTGTGGAAAAGTTTTGTCTTCATAGAATTGTTAATAACCATGAAAGAGGTACAGTCATCAACTAAGCAAAGGCAGAATTACAGTGTGCTTTACTGACCTCTTATGGTGGAAATATAAGAGCACGATATAAATATGTTGGGGCCATTGTTCATGAGAATACTCAACGTTTTGAAGTTTCTATGGTAATTCCATTAACTTTGGCCATTCTCTGTTAGGTTCAGTCTAACTTATACGTACTTTCAAAAGAATATGTTCTACACTACACCAACTTTGCGGGATGCAAAGGGTATTTAGAACGTGCTCAGATGGTGTTTAATTATTTACGTAAAGCAATTCGATATTCCTTAATTGGATGGTGTTGGCGACTACTTGTGCCATTGTATGTGTAGGTTGTGAAATCTCGATATGTCTCACACCTAACATGTCAAAAGCAACTCATAAGCAACTTTTGGAACGCCTGTCGTAATGGCATTTTCCAAGTTCATCCTGATTATTGTATACATTACCACCACAATACCAGGTTTGCATCCAAACTATACGTTTCCGAAAAGCCATCGTTTTATTAATATCGCCCTGAATGGTGTAAAATATGTAACAACTTCTCAATTGATTTGGTCGTCGTTGCTGGAACTATGTGGTGCAAGACTGTGATATATAGGCAGACAACATGGGTAGCAAATGAAATGTGTGAGGCGTTTGGACTGGTAGTAGAGGAGCGCATGTAATGGAAGATGTTCTTGAAATTAAAATTTACATAGGGCATTGTCTCATATTCTCCTGCATTTAATGATATAGTTAAATCAATTCAGTATTGTGTTTGCGTGCATTCAGTTATTAGCATGTATATACACCAAGAAATAACTTGCCGGCACAAAGTGCTGTATACATTTGCGTTTTTATGCTTATAATTATAATGATAACATTTTCAAACCATAAAAGAGGTGGAGCAAGCAGGAAAAGCAGACATAACACTCGAGTGAATACTTTAATGGGAAACATATGTTAATTGCAGAGGTGCAGTAGGTCATCGCAAAAGGGACCAAGTGAAAGAATGACGGAGATCCAAGGTTTTATATATTGTTTTGTGTTGTGTAAAGTGGAACCTTCATGGAAGAGCACCAATCGGTAAAGTTGAATATTTCCTAGTCTTATCGAAATGGATTGCGCTATAGCTGTGGCACATTGCATTAACCATTTAATTATGCTGTGCTATCCATTGCTTATTAAATTATCCCTCTACAATAACCGTGTTCTTTTTCAAGCGGCTCCGGTACGTTGCTAAAGTTTGAACTCTCTACATAGTAAAGTCTTCTGTAGTTCGCCATTCCGTCGGTAACAACATTATTCTCCAATTGTGATGGTCTATATATTATACTGGCACAATGGACGGATTATATGTTACAAACACCTGTAATCCAACATTGGATCTGACATCCGTATTTACAACAATGCCGCACCATATTACAACAATACTGTTGCATGCTATGCAAAAGCTACCAAGGATAGCCTGGATGCAATACTCGATATCAATGCAATATTCACGGACATGGGGATGGAACAGAAAAGGTTCCATTATGATTACTCAAGATGACTAAACCTGTTAAGAGTTAAGCGTTAGTTCAATAAGTCTGTAAAGGTGATTTACATTTTGCTGCATCTGCTGGCAAAAGTCTATATAGATCAGAAAGATCAATCAAATAACGATTTGATGGAGAATTTTTATTATCAGTAACATAATAAAATGGAAATGGAAACATCTATTTGTGTGGACTGAGATAGATATACAACAATCTAGTTACACTAATATATTTGCATTCTAGCCGAAGTTATAATGGGTATATTCTTGCCAGATTGAACAACTTTTCTGAGTGCAATAATATATCTTGACAATGTAATGCTCATTTCCCATTTTCACGTTGTTGCTTTGCGTGTGTCTCTCCTTGCAGAATAGGCGCTAGAGTTTATCCAGATGGTCGGGTCGTGTAGCTTTTGCCATATTGATTGTGACATAAAATGCTTACGGTACAGCTATTGAGTAATTAGCCTGCTGCGTATTGTGCTGTAAATAACGGCCCTGTCCTGGGTATATTAGGGCTTCTCTGTGATAAAACACGATCCATTGGACGCCATGGAGATTTATAAAGCCACAGTTATTACTACTGATACCAGATGCGGACGCTAATGATTCCTCTATTTGCTGTTGTAAATCAGCGGGTACAGGGTTTATCTGCAAGGCAGGCGCCTCTAGACTTGTAATACG
>CM067353.1:87829872-87856382 GCA_034190875.2 Urechis unicinctus
CGTTATAATGTTTTTGTTAATGTTTTCTGATTCCGCCATATCGATAACTTAAGAACCGTGGAACCTCGCGCATTTCAAACTGATCTATCTAGCCATGTTCTGTTCCACGACTCCCGACTGAAGCCTCTGTCCGGTTACCGGTCAACTGTCAGCGGCCTAAATAGGATAACTAGGCAAGTGTATGCTGTGTGTTTGAGGCACTATGCAATTGCCATGATAGCTGAATCAATACTCTGGTAGTAATTATAACAATAAAGGGTATTGTCTCATTTGATATGGACAGTAGGGGTTATTGCACCCCGTTGTCAGTCTTATATTAGCAATTGTATAAACTGCCATATGTCTTGGCATGGGGTTACTTCTACCTAGCTATTTGTAATTTCATATAAAACCGATCCCCATTTCATGTTAGCGATGCAAAGGTGTTTATTACAATTCAGCCCACTAAAAGATTTTCTGTTTGGGTTTGGGCTCATTGCAAAACAGAAGCACTTATAGTGATTACGGCAGAGGCGTAATTATATTTGCATTTTGCGCTGTTATACCTTCCGTAGTACAGAGCTGAAAATCGCATTGATAGAATTTAAGGATAGTTAATAAGAATACCACGGATTATTTATTGTTCACACTGATGGGGTGCAGCTAGATATACCAGTAGAAAGATACAAGACTCCGCTGTAATTTTAGCAAGATACTAATGTGGGAATTGCGCTATTCATGCGCAAGGAATTTCATGTCAAAGTCGCTAACATTACAAATGTGTAATGATGTATTTGATCATTCAGTTTAGTTCTTAACAGGCACTTGGCAACAAAGCTATATCATGTGCGATGGATTGATAAAATGATGTGGGGTGCCCCAACAGCGTCATATATGTCTGCCCCAGACACCCCATTATATATTTTATGCTAATGCGTTTATCATGATCAATTGAGGCAATAAGGGTCGATGTCATTTCTATGTAGCATCTGGTAGAGTTACTTTATGCACAGCACACAGTTCAAAACCTAAACGAAGCTCCAACTATGTGCGAATAAACACAGCATCGTCTCGTAAGATCTTACATTAAAGGCGCGAGGGATTCTGAGCTTGCACTTCTGTAAAATAGTCAGGTTTGGGGCACTGACTGTACAGGCAATGAAGACCATAGCAGAGAAATTGTCCCAATAAGGACGCTGCATTCATTTCGTTTAATGGGGCGAGTATATGTGGCAACGTATCTCTTGACTGCAATGATTGAGAACTTTGTGGATAGTTAATATTCCGTAAATGTTCTCTGAGACAATGAAAGGCAAATTACGAGAGGAAAGCAACCAAAATGGTTAAAAAGCGGGGTCAAGTTATAAGAAGTTACAATTGATTGTTTCTATTCCTTTCACGTGGTCATTTGTGATAATTTGTTTTATTTGTCAATGTACCCACCAACAACATGAAGTCGACAAACATTTTTGCATGATACAGTTTCACAAACGCATATTTATATTCCACGCTCATTGCTATATATAAGGTTACTAATATTGGAATGAATTAGTGCCTTGCACAAGATATCGCTAGCTTATTACAGTTTGAGGAGCTCTGATTCATTCATTCTAGATGTATTACCTGCATAGTTAGATATACAGCATATAACAGTACGTGACACATATGGCAGCTTAAATTTTATGCGAACTCGTATTAAATAATATAGATTCTCCTCCGGTACATGTTATGCTCATTGTAATGCAACTGCTGAGACATTCGCCGCCAGTCAGTATGTACACGGGATGCAATGCTTGAGAGCCTGAACTGTTGCAATACCCACCAATGTAGCAGACAAGACGCAAAGTATGTCATGTATTGGTCTTCACCTTCAGATATTGTCATCATTTCTCCGCTGACTGATGCTGATTATGTTACAGAGCCTGTGTGAAGACACTGGCCACTAATACTCAGTTATTACTATCTTTTATTAATGATTTATTCATGATTCATATGTTGATGAATTGAGAATTATCACGTTTGAATCCATCAAATCAAATAACGATTGTTTACAGTTACTTAAATTTTCAAAAATAACTGATCGCAATGGGCTGCTGTAACAATCTACCCACGAATCATTCAACCTTACAAGTGATATACATCTGCTGCTAGTTCTCAGCAAATGCAGCGAATTCAAAGAGGAATTCATAACTTCGTAACTTAGTAGCCAGCCATATTCTAGTATATCTTTCATTCATATGCATGCTATATACTTGTTGGTTATTGCTAATAAAACGACAACATTTGCTGCGGACTAGTAGCATCTGTGTAGTGAAGGAAGCCATACATAAAAAAACGTATGACGATGAACAGTGGGATCGTTAGTGTATTGCGGACTCAATAATAGGTACTACGTCATTGATGACGACGAGCTGTAAGTCATTGTATACACCCGCTTGACATGTATATATGTATGTATGTATGTATGTATGTATGTATGTATGTATGTATGTATGTATGTATGTATGTATGTATGTATGTATGTATGTATGTATGTATGTATGTATGTATGTATGTATGTATGTATGTATGTATGTATGTATGTATGTATGTATGTATGTATGTATGTATGTATGTATGTATATGTATGTATGTATGTATGTATGTATGTGTGTATGTATATATATGATATGTATATATATATATATATATATATATATATATATATATATATATATATATATATATATATATATATATATATATTTGCAGTCGCTATCTGTCATGTATGCATATGTATATATATATATATATATATATATATATATATATATATATATATATATATATATATATATATATATATATATATATATATATATATATATATATATATATATATATATATATATATATATATATATATATATATATATATATATATATATATATATATATGCAGTGCTATGTGTCATGTGTTGTCTTAAATCAATCTGTGATAATATACGGATGCTTAGGTGCAATGTGATACCCTGTCCATCAGCCTTTCGGACCTATCCCCTATGATGTACCTAAAAAGGGTATATATTAAGCGGACGAAGCCATACGAAGACAATATACAGTAATTGAATTCCTTCTTCGTAATTGCCACCTTAGGGCCTTTGCAAATTAAAATTGGACATTTTTAGCTTGTCGATGGCGTGAACCAGCTAGTCTGATCGCTATTTCTCCAGGTCACAATATATCTATAATGATATCCCCAGGGCGGCTGATATGACAGAAGCTAATCTGGCATCGAAGAGGATAAATGACATCATTGAGATAAGCTAGCGCTGTAGTACCGCTTCGGGGCTCAAGGGTAGGGATATCTGTTAATGGATGTAAATTTCCCTGCGTGTAATGGCTTTTATTGTATTGTACTCATTTTAATGACGCAATCAATACTGTGTCTCGCAGGATAATACATGCGTATACAGTTTTATTGACGCCTTGTTTTGAACAAATTATAAAGTGCAACACTATCGAACAATAAAAAGCATATCTCATCCTATTACCACAAATAAATAGTCGTCAATATTCTATGATTACAAGTAAGTAACTATTTTATCTAAATTAAGCTGATTAAAAGCATATACTGCGTTGTATGTCTAACAAAGGAGGTCTTTAGAGGATAGTTGGCAAACATATATTAATAAATACAGCTGTAGGGCTTTTTCCCCGTGGGGAAAGTTATTAACATGGTGGTTTAGGGAGAATGCCATTACCGCAACACATAGCAAGTAAGTCGTATTTGATCTATGATGTTCTAGGCATACCTCTTTCCAGACACAGTGGGTGTATAAAGCGTACATATGTCACTGTAACATGTTGCACTGGATCTGGTCGAGAACAGTAATATTGATAGCTTACACGAGTTCCATTGGAAAAGGAATGATTGAAATAACGATATTAAAACAATGTACTAGATAACTGGCCATAAGTTAACTAATATGATTGAGAGTGCGAATAAAAATTAATATTATTAAGTGCTATGCAAAGTAATATTAGTATAAGGCAGATAAATCTACCGTAACGCTTTGACAAATGTCATGTTTTCGTAAAAGCGTCAATAGATATCTAAAAAAAGAAATATTTGGACGCCTTCCGATAGCTATGGGGACCTTTTTTAGCTCATTGCACATGATACAGCAACGTTGCCAAGTCCATGTTAAGACCTAAACTAAATGATCAAATCCATTATCATGCACTTGTAATGTTAAGGATTATGTCACGCAATTGGTCGCTCACGAATAGCGCAATTCTCGCATAAATATTTTGCTGAAATTACAACGGATTCTGGTACCTTTCGACAGGTGTACATGTAACTGCAACCCATCAGAACCATTTTTTGCAGATCATTGATTTGAGTAATACCATTATCATACACCCATAGCTCTTCTTATTCAGCTCAATACAGAAGTTGAAGAAAAACCTTATCTAATAGAAATATCGATGGAAAAACCTTTTGCTGCTGGCTATTATCTTTTACTATAGAGACATTTTATTAACTAGGAAACAGAATGCCACTAACCCTTAATTCTGCGCCATACATATTACTCATGGTCTACCTTTGAGGGATTAAAAACATCCAATTTGGATTGACTTGATCACTTTTCTCCGTTATAAAGATTAAGAGGTATGCATCAACATAAAACGAAATGTAAATCGACCGGAAATCACACCTTTGTTAAACGTAGGTTTTACTGAAAGATTAATATAAGCCCGAACAATGCGAGCCTGAACAACAAAAATGTTATCTAATTCGGCTATTGTACCAACTGCCGATTAAATTCCGAGGTGCATTTCACTAGTTTGTATCCGGTAACATCACAGCTCGTCGTCATCAATGACGTAGTACCTATTATTGAGTCCGCAATACACTAACGATCCCACTGTTCATCGTCATACGTTTTTTTATGCATGGCTTCCATCACTACACTGATGCTACTAGTCCGCAGCAAATGTTGTCGTTATATTAGCAATTACCAACAAGTATATAACATGCATATGAATGAAAGATATACTAGAATATGGCTGGCTACTAAGTTACGAAGTTTTGAATTCCTCTTTGAATTCGCTGCATTTGCTGAGAACTAGCAGCAGATGTATATCACTTGGAAGGTTGAATGATTCGTGGTTAGATTGTTACAGCAGCCCATTGCGATCAGTTATTTTTGAAAATTGAAGTAACTGTAAACAATTGTTATTTGATTATTGCAGTCAAGAGATACGTTGCCACATGTACTCGCCCCATTAAACGAAATGAATGCAGCGTCCTTATTGGGACAATTTCTCTTCTATGGTCTTCATTGCCTGTACAGTCAGTGCCCCAAACCTGACTATTTTACAGAAGTGCAAGCTCAGGATCCCTCGCGCCTTTAATGTAAGATCTTACGAGACGATGCTGTTTATTCGCACATAGTTGGGGCTTCATTTAGGTTTTGAACTGTGTGCTGTGCATAAAGTAACTCTACCAGATACTACATAGAAATGACGTCTACCCTTATTGCCTCAATTGATCATGATAAACGCATTTGCATAAAATATATAATGGCGTGTCTGGGGCAGACATATATGACGCTGTTGGGGCACCCCACATCATTTTATCAATTCATCGCACATGATATAGCTATGTTGCCAAGTGCCTGTTAAGAACTAAACTGAATGATCAAATACATCATTACACATTTGTAATGTTAGCGACTTTGACATTAGTATCTTGCTAAAATTACAGCGGAGTCTGGTATCTTTCTACAGTGGTATATCTAGCTGCACCCAATCAGTGTGAACAATAAATAATCCGTGGTATTCTTATTAACTATCCTTAAATTCTATCAATTCGATTTGCAGCTATGTACTACGGAAGGTATAACAGCGCATAATGGAAATATAATTACTCCTGTGCCGTAATCAGTATAAGTGCTTCTGTTTTGCAATGAGCCCAAAAAGAAAATATTTTAGTGGGCTGATTTGTAATAAACACTTCTGCAACGCTAACAGCTAATTGGGATCGGTTTTATATGAAATTACAAATAGCAATGTAGAAGTAACCCAATGCCAAGGCATATGGCAGTTTATACAATTGCTAATATAAGACTGACAACGGGGTGCAATAACCCCTACTGTCCATATCAAATGAGACAATACCCTTTATTGTTATAATTACTACCAGAGTATTGATTCAGCTATCATGGCAATTGCATAGTGCCTCAAACACACAGCATACACTTGCCTAGTTATCCTATTTTTAGCCGCTGAGAGTTGACCGGTAACCGGGCAGAGGCTTCAGTCGGGAGTCGTGGAACAGAACATGGCTAGATAGATCAGTTTGAAAAGCGCGAGGTTGCACGGTTCTTAAGTTATCGATATGGCGGAATCAGAAAACATTAACAAAAACATTATAACGATTCCCTTGTTTTGAAAATCATTGATTTGATTTTTAATTTTATGATATACCCGAAGCTCTTATTATTCATTTCAATATAAAAGTTGAAGCATAACCTTATTTAATATAAATTTTTGTCAAAACAACCTTCGTCACATTTTTCTGCTAACTGAGAGTGTTTGCTCCGCAAAAAAAAGATTGTGCCGAGGGCTGGAGGTGTGATAACAAAATTGAAAAATAATTTCCGTAAAAGAAACCAGCCTAGACACTATTGTTTATTTCAGCATCAATGTATGGCTCAGCGACTTATCACACAAAAACTAAGCTGTATTCTTTAAAAGCTAACATTGCTCTGCAAATGACAGCCAGTATTGTTTTTTTCTAATTATATGCGACAGCGCCTACATGCGTCGATAACTCGTATTTGTTCCGGCGGACAAATAAGACATTGGCTAATTGTTGCGAGGAAATAACAGATTTGTGAATACTTCCACGGTTTACTAAGAAGATCTGCATAATGTGACGTTATAGTTAGTGGACTCGATACTGTGCTCGGCAGCGCCAGCTGAGCCGGTTTTTCCTATTACAGAGTTTTATCAGACCTAATTAGTAACAGTTGAGCACCAAGCATAGTGATCAGTCTTTGGGTCTTGAACATGTTGCTTGTCCGATGGTTTAATGCATACTGTGATACCGTACACGCTAGAAATCTTCATCAAGTATTCGTGGTAACGTGGACGTATGTGATCAAATGGGTGGCAGAAGCAGCGTCGACAAATGCTACAGCATCCAAATTCCTGTTTGCATGAAATATGTTGTGGGGCAGCACTTAACATCGAAACACATGGCAATCTTAGAAATATATCAGCAGGACACACAATTCCGAATGATCAAATATTCTTTTGGTAATCGGAATTTCGCCTCAACGAGCACAGACCTTCCAAAATATTCGTCCAAACAATTCCCTTTTACCACTGAATGCTGACGGTACTCACCATGTCAACCTCAATTGAAATGTATCGTCGAGCATATTACTACCTCTTACTGGTGAGTGGACGAGATGCTTCAGCTGCTTTGGGTTTGGAGTCGGCAATAGCCAGCACTTTCAACAATCATAACCTAGACACTATTGCACTAATAAATGCCGCGATGTTTAAATCTCTAGTTTTTTTATCAAAAGGCAACATTTTGACCCTAACGTGACCGCATATGAACATGCTATCAGTCATTTTAAATAATTTGCTGTTTGAAGAGAACCGGCTGACCCATACAACCTACTGTTGCTCGACATATTTCATTTATATAGACTAAATCCATAGCATTGCTTTCTAAATCGTGACAAAAAACTTTAGAGATGATTCGATATGTTTATGCGGCCCTGCAAAGGCACCGTAGGTTATGTGTACCTCTACGTCTGATATAATATTTTATAAATGTCACTGCATAATCAATTTGAATATCCTTGTGCTGTGTTCTTAGCGCATCTGCAATTCTCCAAATGCCTACATTGCTAACTAGTGAAGCTAGCTAATGCTAAATTGCAGTCTAGTTTTTGTGCTCGTTGTGCATTAGTGCGCTAATACTTAACGAAGATGCGCTCGTATGAAATCTGAATGTGATCTTTAACCCAGTACAGCATAATGTAATATTTTGAATGGTTAGACACATATTAAGATAGGAGGAAAGTAAAGGAGCCCCAGGATGCAGGCACACGATTACTTGTGCCGTATTAACGACTGTGGGTTTGGGTTCACAATTCAATGAGAATGTAGGTTCGATCATAAAATGTGATAAGAACATGATACGTAGACCTTGGGATTTGTATGCTCTGGATACGCCATAAACGGGTTGATGTTTATTAGACATTTACAAAATATGTACTGCGGGTTCAATCAGCGCCTTCGTGCTACTATACCAATGTCAAAGATTTTCGTGATACACACACAAGTACACATACTACGGAACAGACACTCACACGCTCACATTCAATCACACATAGATACACAAACACTGACTAGAGAGGCCACAAATCCAACTTGTCTTTATTCAAGATTATGGTAAAACTCGCCACCTACATGGTCTAAAGAAAGCGTATAAGACATTCTTTATTGAGGCAAATGTGTTCCGCTGTATATCTCTGTGGTGAAGGGTGGCTTAAATCAGCGCACCCATATAACGAAGGTGACGTGTTTTTATGACGATGCTAAGATGAAGCTCATTATGATCAATGATGCCAGTTGGTGAGGGTACGTTACAGGGCGAGGTTCAAGGTCAAAGTGCTGGTAGCTAGAATAACTTATCCTATGAAGCATATGGGTTGACCAGTATTTTATATTAAACAAAAAAAAAAGCCAAGCCACTACAATGGAACACCCAAGGCTAGCAGACGATGAATAGGAAGGCGTTTTAATGATTTAGGGTTTTATATCAGATGGTAGTCGTTAATCCAATACAGCTTTGTATACGCATTAGTCTTTGCATATACTGGTTAATGGAATGTATCATGATGATCCGTTATGCTATATCAATAAATAAGAATTAACAGAAATGTGCCAGATAATGCGAATCTAACATGCCTCACAATCAATATTAGTTTCAACAAAAGCACAAGGGACTGGTGATCCTACATTTTGGGAATCTGCCTCTTTATTCTTCTGATCGGTCAAGGCGACCGCGACCCAGACAATTCGATAGGATTACAAAGCAGCGCGATGCTTACAGGTGGCGTGCTTACACATTTCTTCGGCGAAGGCGAGAGTGAGCCCTCTTTGCATAGTTTTAAGCTCTTTAATCTGTCTATGAGCGTCCGTGATTTAATTGTGTCTGGATTGGAAACAATTGACATTTGTCATTTTTGTAACGAATGTAAACGTTCAGTCATTAGCTTTATCTCTGTAAGTCAAAGGAACGGAGAATATGACGATTTACAATGGATGACAAGTGTCGCTGTATATTATTTGTTATCTTAAGTTGCAGTACAGATGTCATGTAAAAGAAATAGTGCTGAAAGAAAGGGACCTATTCAGGGTGCCTCATTGCTCTTTGAAAACGACCGTCGATGGCCTCGGCATGCTCTATGTATGATATATTTGCTACCTCCGCGCCCAGGGAGTAACACACTGAATGGCTATACGAGAGCGATCTTAGTAGAGCTTGGAATAGGCTCTGTGTATGACAATCAGGTGTTGACACGCTAACGTGTTTATCGGCTCATTCCAGACCAGCTTGATGAACTGATATTGGCGACATTATGCTAATAAAGAGACCATTTGCTACGACCCATCTTACCAACGCGTGCGTCTCGGCTGACACAAGGGTGATTTAATGCATACTGAACGGGAGCTAATCGTGCGTCGCCTAATTAAACAGCGATATGGATCAAATTTATAGGCGTGGATGAATAATGTTTGGAATATTCTCAATTCATTGTTAACGACAACATTACCCTGCAAGAAAAAAGCTTTATTGATATTATATTATTGACGGCAAAAGTTCTTATGATATTGGAGTTAATGACTTATTTTGGTTAGCAATGCTCCTTCCGTTTACTGACCAGTTTCGCGGCCGCAAAAAATACGGCAAACCGTTTGTCAGCAGTAATTAATCTGCTATGAGAGTGTGTGAACCAATCTATGTGGCGATTACATGATGATCGTATTATTCTGGGTGTAGAAATCCTTGATACTTTGTCATATGTCCGTATTTGTCACGCGGAGTATATTGTACGATGGGACACTATCAACTGTGTCGATATTCATTACCAGATTCAGCCAGTGTGAGAGCAATTGGAATGTGCTGTGGTATACCCATGCAGTGAGTCGTCATATTTTCCAGCAAGGTTCGAAGCTTTAATACAGATGAACGGGGATATTATAGTGATTGAATAGGTACACATATTTGCAGGCTTCCTGAACGATGCAACACGATAGACTTGACAAAGTATATGTTTGGAACAATAACGGTTGTCACACTGAACCAGCTTTCCCTTCAAATTGTAGGTGCTGCTAGTTGTCCCCTTTCAATTCCTTATACCCGCAATACTGATTGTACCGTGTATCATCACAGAGCCGAAATAAACGGATTCTTCATCTTCAATCATCACCCAAAAAAAAACGTTAAACAGTGTTTAGCGGGAAACTGTTTTGCATTTTTCACTCAAGGTTGCATTAGTTATTTAACAAACATCGTTGCTGTGGGCGCAGTTTTTAAAAAAACCTTACCAACAAGAGAGACACGAGACCTAGAGGTTGTTTGCGAGTTCAGTTGTAGCAACTGTCATTTCAAATGGAATCAACTAACTTTATAAGAAAGAGCTCAAAATGAAGATAATTCATACAACCATCACTTCGTATTTTGCAGTGACAATCATCTAAGAATGCGGCCTCATGAAGTAAACGTCACGCCTATAAGGAGGTGGACGGCTCCTTCGTTGTATCGGCGGAATGATGGATATAGACAAGTGTTCTCACTAGATAGTAACTGCTATGTCTAACGGCATGTTTAGATATTTAAGCCCAGAACATTGTTTATCCTCGTTTGTTGTCCCGATGTAGTGCTGCGACTGCAAATTTCAAAGTCGTTACCCCATGAGTGCCATTAGGACATCAACGGGTATTTCACCCCAAGCCGTACAATATCACTGCAGTAGATTATGCAAGCCTGAATTACTCTCAGCGGCCTTCAAATATGATCCCTTTTGATAACCATTGCTATGATCATACAACTTCTGCCATTTATATTCGCTCAGTCAGCAAGGCCAAATGATCCAAAAAGAAGTCGCAAATGCTGAAGATGTGGATCGCTTAAAGAAACGTATCCGTAGCGGCCGTAAACAGTTTGTCCTGCGATAAATATCAATTCATTGCACTTGTAAAATGCTATTCGAGAAATGTAAGTACAGCATTACAACAAATGGCAAGTGCAATCGGCAATCTTACATCTATACAAGGAGTGAACAAGAATATATTGTTCATCGTATTTCTCTAATCGTGTGGAAGATTTAGAAGTGAATGTTTAGTATCACTGCTCCTATATCAATGAGATAGCAAACCAAATAAAATTGACATTTCCGGTGCATATTCTTTACAGTCCTCTTACGTTCAATTCAATCCGATTGTGTAAGCTATTGTTGGTGCGAATATACATATATGTTTACAATGTTTGCATCTAACAAATATTTGTCCATACTATGCAGCCTCTTTTCATAATTATATAATATTTGCCAAATACAGTTTAAAGCCAGAGCGTTATAATTAGTCATCATGTGCCTGTCATTCCTTACAAGATCACATTTAGGATAGCAGAAAGTGGTAGTGTTACACAAAGTTGTAAAAGTGCACGTCTGCAGCCTACTCTATAAAGGAAAAGTAATACTATTTTTGTTTTGTAATTAAATATTAGATTAGTATTTACGACCGACTAATCACTCTTCGATCATGAATTAACATGTCAAGGTGGCATATAGATACAAGACAATGCCGCAGCTGGATAGTAGGAGTCCCTTGCTTCTCTTAATGATTTGTTGGTAGAACACTTGGTTGATCAGCTGTTTACTATTGATACTGATTTTGAAACGACTATGCTTATTCGTCTACAAATCAATTGCTACAGAAAACAGGAAACGCTCACACTCTCATTACAGCTTAGCCACACATTTAGTCTGCTAATTACTGCGGTAATGTTATAGATGAGGGATATGCTGAAGTTTACTTGCTTTCACATGCAAAGTATTGTGTCGAGTATAACCACTCTGTATGGTCATAACACAAAGTGTTTTAGGTGTGACTTTAGCAAAAGTACTTTGTGGCATTCTTAATGTATCACAATACTCCCATTTATCACCTTTGCGACGTGTCCTGCTGTTTAAGGCGACATTGATAAAGCTGCTGTTATATTAGAGTGCATGTCAAATGACAGCTTTGAACAATCGAGATCCATTGGGTAACAAATGCTTTTATGCTATGTCTACAGACCGTTGTGTCTGTCATTCCTCCATTTGCACACTTAAAATAAACACTAATTGTATTCATGCCGACTAAACATCTATATGTCTTAACCTTTCATTGGGAGGGCAGGGCACATCGCAGTGATGTATGTGCACATATCAACACATGAACGTTTGTCATATAGATTGCATAACTTCAAAACCATACTTGCTCTGGGAAAGTATCCACGCTATTATAAATGCTAACGTATGTGTGATATGCGTGGGGTACTGTTATTTCCCCTGTGATTCATTTGGCGATCCACCAGAACCTGGAAAAGATGTTAGCCATTCGTTTTTCTACAGGCAATGACACTTAATTTGGTGCTTTGCATAACTATACTTTTCGGCGTAACTCCACGAATAAATCATCTTACTTTGAAAACATAGCATATGCAATGGCAATGTGATGATATTTCGTCTGCTTGCAAGGGAACTTTATGCTACATAACAATCGCTGCTGAAAGCCTGTTAAGTCAGGAATTTTCTTGTCTGCTATCCAATGTTTATCAAATGGGTTTTGATACTGGTAACAAAAACTGTCTGGTGGTCCTTAAATTATTATCACGTGTTGATGGATAGATCGCATGCATGTGTTATCAAGCCAACAGGTGGAGTACAGCTAACAGGAGTAATTGTCCGTCTTTATAAACCTTATTAAAACCCCGTAAAATAAATCAAACCTATAGAGTATAACGACCATCTGCGGACAATATTGATGCGCAATAACATGAAATGACCTTGGCTCAATCATTCGATGGTTCAGCCAAGCTAAGTTATACCTGAATTACGTCCACATAATTAAATCGCCACGCAGATGAATAAGCAAAATATGAACGGGAAACTAATTAAGTTCCATTCAGTGCTTGTACCTTAATTCTGCTATCCTCAGTAGAACATCGCAAGCCAACACGCCCGATGCGTTTTACAAGTCTAGAGGCGCCTGCCTTGCAGATAAACCCTGTACCCGCTGATTTACAACAGTAAATAGAGGAATCATTAGCGTCCGCATCTGGTATCAGTAGTAATAACTGTGGCTTTATAAATCTCCATGGCGTCCAATGGATCGTGTTTTATCACAGAGAAGCCCTAATATACCCAGGACAGGGCCGTTATTTACAGCACAATACACAGCAGGCTAATTACTAAATAGCTGTACCGTAAGCATTTTATGTCACAATCAATATGGCAAAAGCTACACGACTCGACCATCTGGATAAACGATGGCACCTCTGCAATTAACATATGTTTCCCATTAAAATATTCACTCGAGTGTTATGTCTGCTTTTCTTGCTTGCCCCACCTCTTTTATGCTTTGAAAATGTTATCATTATAATTATAAGCATAAAAACGCAATTGTATACAGCACTTTGTGCCGGCAAGTAATTTCTTGGTGTATATACATGCTAATAACTGAATTCACGCAAACACAATACTGAATTGATTTAACTATATCATTAAATGAAGGAGAATATGAGACAATGCCCTATGTAAATTTTAATTTCAAGAATATCTTCCATTACATGCGCTCCTCTACTACCATAACCAGTCCAAACGCCTCACAAATTTAATTTGCGACCCATGTTGTCTGCCTATATATCACAGTCTTGCACCACATAGTTCCAGCAACGACGACCAAATCAATTGAGAAGTTGTTACATATTTTACACCATTCAGGGCGATATTAATAAAACGATGGCTTTTCGGAAACGTATAATTTGGATGCAAACCTGGTAATATGGTGGTAATGTATACAATAATCAGGATGAACTTGGAAAATGCCATTACGACAGGCGTTCCAAAAGTTGCTTATGAGTTGCTTTTGACATGTTAGGTGTGAGACATATCGAGATTTCACAACCTACACATACAATGGCACAAGTAGTCGCCTACACCATCCAATTAAGGAATATCGAATTGCTTTATGTAAATAATTAAAAACCATCTGAGCACTTTCTAAATACCATTTGCATCCCGCAAAGATGGTGTAGTGTAGAACATATTATTTTGAAAGTACGTATAAGTTAGACTGAACCTAACAGAGAATGGCCAAAGTTAATGGAATTATCATAGAAACTTCAAAACGTTGAGTATTCTCATGAACAATGGCCCCAACATATCTATATCGTGCTCTATATTTCCAACATAGGGGGTCAGTAAAGCACACTGTATTTCTGCCTTTGCTTAATTGTTGACTGTACCTCTTTCATGGTTATTAACAATTCTATGAAGACAAAACTTTTCCGCAAGTTAAGGGATAAATTGGGGTTTGAATAATCACGTACATGTGGTAATCTAATGAGGACCGGGATCATACTCTGGCTTAATCAGCAGACTAACATTCCTTCCTCAGCTTGTTTCATTCGTACAATATACAGGGTCATTTATCTATATTTAAGTAGTGCGTATCGCTGCTAGGCATAGTACTGATTGTGCAGATTGCGTAAAAAGACGACCAATAAAAACCAATGCAAGCTTGCATAATTTAATCAATGAAGGCATATCCATAACTTGCATCTGGAGGCGTTGCTTATTAATTGCTGATCCACATGCTATTGTCGGCTTTCTTTGATGACGGATTAGCATATGGCCAATAGACAGCTCAGTTTTGTTTATCCGGAAAAAATTAATATATACTGACAAACAGAAAAGCCATATGAATTAACTGACGTTCTTATCCGTTGGTTGCCATTTCATTTCAAAGAAGGGACTTCCGACCCAACGTAATAAAAAAGCCAATTAGCAGCAGACAAATATATAGCAAATGAGGTTTATATGAATCATAACTTACTACTTAAAGACTGCAATTTAACATGGTAACACCCGAGATAAATACTAACCATGGCTTGAACGTTCGTCGCTTGCTATCAAGGGATTAATTTACATCCTGATAAACTGTGATTGTAAATGATGTAATTACTTTTTACGCCATTCTGGTGAGCATGGGGTTAATGATGTCCAACGAAATGTGAGGCTCTAGTGCTACAACGCAGATTATGCTTAATACTAATCTATTTGTGATTATAATTGTTTTTCGTCTAGTTTTTCACTTCCGCTGAGATGCATAGTTTGTCGTATTGGACAGTGGTGACAATTTCACAGCATCGAGCATGATATATTTTTTGTGGGCAATGAATTGAACCTGGTTGTCGCTATAGATCGACGTTTTTGGCCCATCTCTAACATATCCTGTTTGACGAGGGGGTGAATCTTTGTGTTTCAGCAATATTTCGTAACCCAACTAATGACTGACGTCGTACATTTGAACTCGGTAGCATGTATGACATAAACGGCACACGCCAAGTCCCTTTTCATGATTGTATTATAATATAATCAATGTGTTTATTAAGCAATACTTTTTAATCCTAAGTGCAGTGTTCTTATATATCAAAAGCCGTTTTTACTTGAATCTTACTAAACTCAAACTAATGCACGTCATGTAATAGTCACAATCGATTCCAAATTATTAGCGAATTCCAAGAATAAACGGAAAGGTAAACGCACCAGGAATGATGCTGTGGAATGTACAGTGTGGCCGAATATGCCGTCGCAAACATGACACAAATGCGCTGACTGATGTACATACATGATGATTCGACGAACTTATCCATGTTATCCACCGCTGGGATCATGGGCACGTCATTTATTCCTTTAACAAATGATGAAAGCAACGGATAAAATGATAAACCATACTAGATCTGCCGCCGCTTTTTATAGCCGTTCTGGGATTTAATGCTGCATTCATGTTTAACTCACCGTAGTACAACTACTTGTTCAAAGCATAAACATCATAGAGCCAGGCTATTACAAATAATGGCGGTATGGTTTTCTTACAGCCTCATTGGTTCAGTGCAACTGTCTTTAGACTCATCCTTTTACAAAACCAATATTCTACCAAAGGTTGAGTTAAACATCTCCAATTATAAGACAAACATTGACTCTGATAATTGGTGACAAACTGATCTAAAGACATACACAGAGAGGCATATCCCTTCGGCTTAGCGGAGGAGGCCATCGGAACAGAATTAAGTTCTAGCAGTTACAATTGCCTCCCGCTTCTGTTTAACAGATAAGTTATAGATATGAACGCCACCGATTGTTAATTAAATCTCGTTGCATGCCGCATGATCATACGATGTTGACTGATAATAGTCCTAAAAGCTTTTAGGCAGTATGCACTTTATTTTATAAAGTCATCAGGCGTTGGAAAACCCTGCAGGGAACTAACGATGCATTACCTTCAAAAGGACATAAATTGATTTAGCGCCACAACGAGACAAACAAACACGATTGAAAAATATGATTAGCTGAAGTTCAAAGGTTTTCCTAACGTGATATGTAGCATATCGTCACTCAGCATGAGCTCATATCTGTTCGTGCTTACATGAGCATTAAACCTTCCGCCAGGTCTGCAACGGTGTCAAAAGCTCTCACACTTTAATTTACCATCCACACACACACACACACACACACACACACACACACACACATATATATATATATATATATATATATATATATATATATATATATATATATATATATATATATATATATATATATATATATATATATATATATATATATATATATATATATATCAGCGCGATTCCGCTATGAAATATTTACTAATAGTTGCTATACAAATTCTATTCCATCATAAGAGACCATTCTGAACTCGTTGTGTAATGACCGCATTAACTTCCCAACCGACACTCTGCGCTCTCTACTTTACCCTTGTTGTCTGCATAAGTACAAATCTGATGCGGATGATCGAATATGACATAAATAGCACTCAACTAACACCAGGAAAATATAAGATATTGGTTTTTTGAAAGTAGATTAATGATGTCGACACATACACTTTATGCAAATTTCTACGTGCAGAAGACTTTCTTGTCACTATTCTGTAACTTTATCAATATGAGCGCATTTCTTTCCAACAAAAACTTTCCTCGGTTGTAATGGAATGCTGAATGAATAGATTTTACGACAAGGGTAACAGCATTCACCCTGGCATCGAGTACGAATATTTCAATTTGAGGTTTTTTCCTCGTAAACCTTATTGTACCAATATTAGCCAGCGATGCATCCATCATCCCGCCGACCACGATATGTTCGTCAGGATTACTGGAACAGTTTACTGACCACCATCAGATGTAGGGTTTATATCACACGAACAGTGCTTTTGTTAATATTTCTACTAACAAAGCAGACACCCCTCGAGTTTACCACGCCGCACTATGACAACCAGCCATCGATAGAGTTTGATGCATGGGGGTACAACAAACCCCGGTAGAATGATAATGAAAATTATATTATTCAAAGCGCATATACGTTATATTACGCACGGCTGTGTCTTGCACTCTTTTTGGTCGATAGAGAGCGTACCGGTAAACAAATGCCATTCGACAACTTCATTTGAGTAATGTCTTCTTTGATGAACGTTGGCCGTTTTGCTATAAATCAAACAAATATATTTTCTACAAACATTCCCAACAAGAAAAAACAAAATACATTCCATTGCCTACTGATCGTCTGACGAGCGATAAGATATTGTGATTAGATTCTCCTTTTTCCCCGCAAAGAGCGCGCACATCGGCGTCGATATTAAGTCAGCATCTTGATTGCATTAATCTCTTGGGACTAAGACTTTTCCCTTCGGAGGTGCTCCCATCGCCCTACTCCCCTCCTCTACTTCGCATTGCCTGATATATCACTGAATCATATTATGTTTTTATACAAGTGATCTTGTCTGTTGCCGTTAGATAACATAAGCAAAATTGTGGATGAATGTTAGAAGATCAGCGGGTGCAAAACGTAATGACATCACCGATATTACATTGGGAGAATGATATGAATAATGCAGTCTAGTCACAACGTAGGGAATGCCTTCATCTGTAAACAAAGTTCTGAGCTTCAATACATGATGAGCAAATAGGATACGGGCAGCTCTTTAAAGTCATTTAGAAAACCGGCTTCCGGTGACACACATTTGCATTAACCTGTCTTTGTGTTAGGAAGAAGCCATCGGCGTCCATCCTGATGAGAATGGTTTTGTAGTACGAGTACTGTATTACGACGGAAGTAATAATATTATATGCGTGTATTAGCTCAAATATTCACCAAAGCATCGACATCATATTAGTTCAGTTTGTATCACCATAAAATAGATGTACCATCATATGTATAGTTTAAACACCATCAGCTATATTTATCCAAGCAAGATTCCACTGCTATAAGTTGAGTTTTGCATATCCTTCCTTGTTGCGCCACCATGTTTTCATGCGACAAACTAACGAGAGCTAGCATACGCCACAAACAGAGAGCGAGGTTTTCATCATCAAATACCTTGATACTAGCTGCGCCATTATGCCGTCGCGTATATCCACATACTGGGCACCTGCACACAGAAAGGTAGATAATGGCCAGCTTGTTAGGAAGGGGTGTTATTAACACAGGGCTACAACGGATAGGAGATTGATCAGTGTATATTGATCGCAATTAATCATCCATGTATTAAACTAATTAAAGCAAGTCAGTCAGCTCAGTCATATGGTACTCTCACGGAAAGCAATACGTGGAAACCATCCTAATGCCCCTAACTCCTCGACAATTCTGCAATTTCGTCGAACAATGTTTATATTAGGTAATCAGCTGTTTGGCATATACATTCGTATATCTGAGTAAAAAATCTTGTTCCATTATGTATTATAGTTATTAAAATAGAATGTATTATCATATGTATAGTTTAAACAATGATCAGCAATATTTATCTGCGTCGGAGAGATTACCGTCATGGCCTGCTATAAAGTTGAGTTGTGTTATCATACCCGTGGCGCATTGTAATCATTCCAGTGCAAAATGGGAGCAACGCCCTGTCAAATGACGATAGCTTTAAATACAGCTTTTTCCAATCTTTGAGAACAATGGGCGTATCTATCAACATAGATGTACGTGAACATTTAATTGATAGTGATACAATGAAAAATTATCAGTTCCAATAAATTGGTTGTAGTGTAATGTTGATCAGTGTCTTCTGAAGTGCAGCTGCTTGAACAAATAAAAATCTCTAACACATATCAAGACAAAAATCGGAGAAGAGGTTGATGACTGGTTGATCACTTATTTAATGATGTATTTAGCCGATCTTTGATTCATTGGCATATGAATTTACCACAGATTACTGCATTGACAGACTTTACAGAGACTTTGATAAACAGTTAATAGAAATGGTACAGGAATTGTCTGTACACTTAAGCGGTAACACAGTTACGCAGTTACGCACTTAGGAAGTTACGCAATTACGCAGTAACGCACTTATGCACTTACGCAGTTAGGTAGTAACGCACTTACGCACTTACGCAGTTACGAAGCTAGGTAGTAACGCAGTTACGCAACTTAGCACTTACGTAGCTACGCAATTACGCATTTAGGCAGTTTCACTAACTCGTGGAGGCATTCAAGATATTTTGTTGGCACTCACTCAACAACAGGTTAAAACATTTTAGATTACTAAATTAAAGCATCTCTTTTCGAATCACAACCGAACCATTACGTAGGTAAATGTATGTACAGATGAAGGATAATAATAGCGTTTTTTTGAGACTTCTCTTTCTCACAACTTGCTTTGATTAAGAAAACATAAAAGATGTATACAAGACATACGCCCATGTGTAACACATGTTCTAGCGTTTGTGAGCCCCCTAGTGAAGTCGAAATTACAACTATCGAACCCCTATAGAAAATGACAACAAATATGATGTCTCTTAAAACAGTACACCCTCGTTTCTAGTTACTTAAATTCACTTAGCGCAACGATAGTTTTCTTAGAATTCCTAGGTGTACTAACAATATCCCCCGTCACCACAAAGATACCCGAATTTATCTTTCCTAAGACAAACAATTAAACCTAGAAGTCATGCCAAGCACATAATCGTGTGATAGAACAAATAACTATCGGTTGTGGCCTAGCCACAGCCGTATTTTTGAGCGGGCTATTCAGGCATTGTTGTCGTAAGTTTATCATAGGTTGCAGAAATATCACCCCCGCCCACTGTTGATCACAATATAGCTTCCATGAACTGCCACCCAAGTGTTGTGCAATTGCCTCAACAGCCCTCCGCAACCTCGGTACAGTTCGATGAGTCTCTCCCAGCAGCTGGCAACGTGCACTCCACTCCGGAATTCACTACTGTGCCTGCCACAAGCAGCTCTTTGGGCCACCGTTCATTGCAGAGTGCAGGTAACATGGTCTTTGCTACGTCGATTTAGGATGCAAGCCAAGCCCACTCAAATACCGCCTCATCTTCTGCCTCGCAACTCAAATCACATGTAGAATCCCTCACAACATGTTCTCTGAAACGATCCACTAGTAAAGCATAGCTTCACCATTGGAATTCTTTAACATCTTTTGCTCTGACTCACCTTAACATGACCATTACCATTCCCGTTTCCTCTGAGACAACCACCCTGTTTATTGCTCCTACACTTGCTGCAACATCACAACACCAAGCAGGAGTCAGCTTTTGCTGACCTCTACTTGCCACAACATCACAACACCAAGCATGAGTCAGCTTTTGCTGTCCTCTACTTGCCACAACATCACAACACCAAGCAGGAGTAAGCTTTTGCTGTTCCTCTACTTGCTGCAACATCGCAACACCAAACAGGAGCCAGCTTTTGCTGCTCCTCCACTTGCCACAGCACTACAATACAAGAGTCAGCTTTCGCTGCTCCTTACATCTCACCATTTTATTGCTTCTTTTCTTTTTCTTTTGGATGCCCCTCGCAATTCATTGACTTGCTCGTTCTTGACGCTCTCCGAGGGCATCCAAATTATTATTACTAGGTACATATTTGATGTCAATATCATTATATAATATTATGTTACATTGAATGTATAGTGCACAATGTCTTAGATTTTAGTTTTGTACATCAACATTCATGCTACAGTTTCACTGTCAATCCTAAGTAAACATGCTGTAGCTAGCACAATATATAATTTCATCACACGAAGTTTAAGGGAGGAGACCTCCAAACGTACACTGGCGACATAGTGATGAACAACGACCAACAGATTAGCCTACGCAAAGCAGCCATATAGTTCCATTCCGAAAACCGCTTCCTTAAGAAACATCGTTCGTGCAGAGGCAGATGCAAAGCCGATAAATGTACGTTTAGCGTCAATAAGATTAAATGTTCAACACACTCGAACCGAAGTCGCCAACAGAGAAGTAACATCATCTGGAAAATCTAAGTCGCCGCCTACGCTTTCGTCAAAAGACCGCCGAGACATCAACAAGAAGGTATGGCTTAACGACCGACATATGAGCGCCTCAAACGATCTCCTGAAGAAAGAGTTTCCAAGCATCTCTGTGTTGGAAGACACCGTGCTTCAGGAAAACAACTCGTTCGCTGTCCCGATTGGTGAATTCGCGCAATTCCTCCACGTCAACGACAATCAATGGATTACGATATCGAACATAGGATCAGAAAACAGCAATACAGTATGGGTATACAACTCCTTGCAGCAACAGCCATCGCACGATTCCATCAAGACCATCGCGAAGTACGTTCATTGCAGAGAGGATCAACTTGTCATTAACGTTATGAACGTCGACCAGCAGCCAAACGCATACGATGGTGGAGCATACGCGATCGCTTTCGCAACTACGCTATTATTCGACGACGATCCGACCGAACTTGCCTACGATACAGAATTGTTACGACTCCATTTCGCCAAGTGCATTGATGACGGGCAAATTTCCCGGTTTCCCGCCAAGTTGCTTTACCGTCAACCGAAAATGTTCAACTGATCCGCGACAAACATTTACTGTGATTGTCGTTGAATGCGAAGGATGTGCACAATGGTTTCACGGGACATGTTTGAATTTAACTAAGAAATCTGCCCGACAGTGGAAACGTTGCGATTAATGTTTGTGTGAGGAACTCTAAAGTTTTGGACTATTCGCTGGATTTTAACTGTTGTACGGAAATTGGTCGATAGCATGACTTTAATGACATTATTTCACATGTTTAATGATTTTAATAAATGATAAACTGTTGACAATAATGTGTAAAATAATCAATTAGCATCGATGATTTTTAATGTTGTTCCCAATTTGGAGGCCTGTGACATTTTTAACCGTTTTAGTCACCTGTTCTGAAGTCTGCAAATAGCATTCACTTCATTCATTTTAGAATTGTGTTCTTTATAAGGATAATGATTTCATCCCAGGTTGTAACGCACGGCATTCAATTTATCAAGTATGAAGATGTAACCGATTTATATAATAAATTATTGATAATTCCTGAGTTACCATCATATTTTTGGGGGATCTTACTGTGGTGCAGAAACACAAATCAGTATTAGGCATTAAAATAGTATAATTGTTTCATGTATGGTTTGAAGAGGCCTTTACCTGGAGCACCCGTGATCACGTCTCTGGTTGTTTCGCATAAACTTTCGGCATTTTTACCTTCATTTCTGATGCTCATTTTTATAATCCTTCATTCTATCTGTTGGTAACTCTGCTAGTCTAACTAATCGACGGGGTTTTTTTTACAATTTGTGCTTTACTTATCTCGCAAAAAAAAATGCCCCACATCCGAGCTCCCCGAGGGCATGGAAACTTTGCGTTTAATTCCCCCCCTATGGCTTGATGACATCTGTGTCAAATACCTCAAGATTGACACCTTCCTTGTGAGAAGTGAGTTCCTCTCAGTCCGATCCGGGAGTCTGATAAACAATGAATTATTCGTCAAACAATCGTTAATCGACAGTTGTCACGCAATGTGCATGTTTATTTGGCAGTTTCTGTAGGCACACAGATAATAGTTTGTTATAACTGTTATTATTGAGCTAAGTTACCGGTGCCAATGTGTGTCCTGGTGAGATAAGAAGAAAGAAAAGGAAGACCAGAGCATACTTATGAAGCCAATTTACTTCTTTAAAGTACATATTTTTACAACAAAAGAGAACGGGAAATTGACACTGACCATGAGTTGGTTTGATTTATCAAAATTATTCTTCATTTAATGCAGATCGTCGGGAAAATATCAAACTGCAAAAAAAGTACGTAAATTTAGTGAAATTTGTGATGTACTACATAGTAGCCTATTAAGGGGTGAAGTTTAGAGAGTTCAGGGCTTATCATGCTTATGGCTTAGTAAATCTAAGGGACCCATTTATTAGATTCCTTTGTTACCTTTAGCAGAACATCGTCACTAAATATCCCCATGCAAACTCATCAGTTTCCCTCTAAAATCATCTCATGATGCAACAATCATACGGCAAAATCATGTTGAGGCCTGCAGTTCCGCTTTAAATCTAAATCCAATCCTATTGTAGCGCGTTGTGTGAGCGTGCACTGAACGTACTCTCTACCTGTACAGACAACCAGATTTGTGATGATTCTGGTCAACGTAATACGAGAAGACAATGTGCATATTTGACAATTCCTTCTTGCATGAATTTTGTTTGCGAATAATTCATAGGCTGACGCGAGGAAATAGACACTTCTAAATAACCTAGTTACTCTTTTTCCAACAGAGTTTGACTGACAGATATGTGAATGAAACGAACTAATATAACAACAAGGCTGTAAGTAATCCCTTTTCAGAGACCACATTGCATTATTCAAGTGTTTAACCAAATGAGTGTAATAACGCTCTGATACTGCACATATTCCGGCTAACATTCTGGCCAATACGGAGTGATTTTTGCATAAGATAATTTCAATAGTAATGTCACACAAGGTCCAGGTTTGTACATTTTCTTGACTGTCACAGTTTTTTTATGTGATCTTTTTGCTGTAAAGATCTTAAAAATCGATTAAGTGTTATCAGGGAAATAGAGTATAATTGTATTTGCAACAATTGTTTTATGTTTAGTTCAATAGTAACACCGTAAAAATATCACGACAATTGGTCATTGGAGCGTCTCGTGGTTTATAGCTCGTAAATAGTTCGACTTAAGCCTCAAAGACTTAGGTGGCAAAACGATGCAAAGTTGCTAGATTGATAGCAAAACTGTAAAGAGCTTGATATCGAAGGCGGCCCTCAAAGAAAGTGATAAAACGCAAAAAGATACACCATATATCTAACAACATGATTCCACAACGTGATTACGACGTGGCAGTATAAGTACTAAAAAAGTTGCGCTTTGACGAATATATCATTTTAACAATCCATCCATGGGTCTTTGTGTTCATACGTTTAATATCTGCAACACAATCACTATTGATAGCCAGCTGTCACCATGTGGCCTGATGTATTCTGATATGTCAGCTAAATTAACTGCGATATTGATAAATGAAAAGTTAACTAGCTGACTCAGCGTACCTACTTTAACAGCGCGTTCTTATCACAGAGCAAACTAATCACGGAACCAGTACGTAAAGCGATGCACGTTTTTAACGGTATGACATGCTGTCATTCGAGATATATTTTCACTAAACGTGACCCTGCAAAATAAACTGCTCATTCAGATAATGAATCAACGGGTGAAAGCAGAATTCACCGACTCGCTGCCCAAACGATTGTCTAAAGAACTGTAAAAGCAATGAGACTGGCCAATTTCTATGTTGTAAGCAACCCAAATTTATTTGTGGCTATTCGGGATGCCCCAAGTGTTTCAGGAGTCTTCAGATATGGGTCGCTAATCTCAGTACATGCCATGGACATGTCATCGTCTGAAAATGAACCCAACGTATTTGACATTTTGCTATTACACAATTATATTCATGATTTTATATATATATATATATATATATATACATATATATTTATATATATATATATATAAATATATATATATATATGTATATGTATATATATATATATATATATATATGTGTGTATATATATATATATATATATATATAGCTATATATATATACATATATATTTATACATATATATAATACATAAATATAAACATATACACATATATAATGCATTGCTTTGACTAAATTGTTAGCAGAATAACAAAGATCAATATTGATTTATTGTAAAGGAAAACATGCACTAAAAATCGAAAAATACATCAGAAAAAAATCCGTTGATAGCATGGCTCACCCACAAATCAAATTCATCCGGTAGTATTTTTAACACCTAATCGCATAAACGCATGTTAATTGATAACATTTGAGCCGATATCAAAATGAATAATGCACGCGTGTTGCATTGATGTGGCAAGCCATATGAAACAATGTGATTAAAGAGTCAGCGGATGAATGAAGGCGCTGCAGAAAAATTAATCCTATTGCGTGATAGAATACAAGATCAGATCGAAAACGGCATGATGATATGCAACTGTTCGAAGAGATAAATGTTCCTGATGAAATCGGGATTGATTGAACTACACCTGGGGTAAGCACGAAGAGACTTGCCAATATGCACACACACACACACGTACACACACACAAACGTACACACACACACACACACACACACACACACACACACACACACACACACACACACACACACACACACACACACACACACACACACACACACACACACACACACACACACACACACACACACACACACACACACACACACACACACACACACACACACACACACACACACACACACACACACACACACACACACACACACACACACACACACACACACACACACACACACACACACACACACACACACACACACATTGGACCCGTCCAAGCTAGAAAATAACTCAATTGAAAATGCAGTTGTTCTAATGTAGCTGTTGAGTCGTAATGTAGTGTTTTTGTATTGTTCCAGACCAATAGAGAACGCGTCAATCATAACAGGCTGAGGACATTTTGTAGAATCACTACCATTTAGATCCTACGCACCATGGTGAAGTAAAACATTACGGTAACAAGTTGTTGTTGTTGCATCTTGCGTATCGCTGACATTACCATCTTTTCAAATAATCGTTGGGTCCTGGTGCGTTACTGTAGCAAGATCCGCGATCCCAACCTCTTCTCGAATCACACTCGTAATGCTGCTTCACCAATATAGACATTGATATTCTAATACGTTCCAAGTGAGGCTGTTGCCCAATTGTCACTAGCTTATTAAATGTAACTTTTCAGGATCTATTTGAAATTAAAATGACATAGGGGATGACGCGCGCGGTTC
>CM067353.1:87864300-87879171 GCA_034190875.2 Urechis unicinctus
AAAACGAATGGCTAAAATCTTTTCCAGGTTCTGGTGGATCGCCAAATGAATCACAGGGGAAATAACAGTACCCCACTCATATCACACATACGTTAGCATTTATAATAGCGTGGATACTTTCCCAGAGCAAGTATGGTTTTGAAGTTATGCAATCTATATGACAAACGTTCATGTGTTGATATGTGCACATACATCACTGCGATGTGCCCTGCCCTCCCAATGAAAGGTTAAGACATATAGATGTTTAGTCGGCATGAATACAATTAGTGTTTATTTTAAGTGTGCAAATGGAGGAATGACAGACACAACGGTCTGTAGACATAGCATAAAAGCATTTGTTACCCAATGGATCTCGATTGTTCAAAGCTGTCATTTGACATGCACTCTAATATAACAGTAGCTTTATCAATGTCGCCTTAAACAGCAGGACACGTCGCAAAGGTGATAAATGGGAGTATTGTGATACATTAAGAATGCCACAAAGTACTTTTGCTAAAGTCACACCTAAAACACTTTGTGTTATGACCATACAGAGTGGTTATACTCGACACAATACTTTGCATGTGAAAGCAAGTAAACTTCAGCATATCCCTCATCTATAACATTACCGCAGTAATTAGCAGACTAAATGTGTGGCTAAGCTGTAATGAGAGTGTGAGCGTTTCCTGTTTTCTGTAGCAATTGATTTGTAGACGAATAAGCATAGTCGTTTCAAAAATCAGTATCAATAGTAAACAGCTGATCAACCAAGTGTTGTCCCAACAAATCATTAAGAGAAGCAAGGGACTTCTACTACCCACCTGCGGCATTGTCTTGTATCTATATGCCACCTTGACATGTTAATTCATGATCGATGAGTGATTAGTCGGTCGTAAATACCTGTAGCTTTTGATCTAATATTTAATTACAAAACAAAATTAGTATTACTTTTCCTATATAGAGTAGTCTGCAGACTTGCACTTCTACAACTTTGTGTAACACTACCACTTTCTGCTATCCTAAATGTGATCTTGTAAGGAATGACAGGCACATGATGACTAATTATAACGCTCTGGCTTTAAACTGTATCTGTCAAATATTTATCATTATATATGAAAAGAGGCTGCATAGTATGGACAAATATTTGTTAGATCCAAAAATTGTAAACATATATGTATATTCGCACCAACAATAGCTTACACAATCGGATTGAATTGAACGTAAGAGGACTGTAAAGAATATGCACCGGAAATGCCAATTTTATTTGGTTTGCTATCTCATTGATATAGGAGCAGTGATACTATACATTCACTTCTAAATCTTCCACACGATTAGAGAAATACGATGAACAATATATTCTTGTTCACTCCTTGTATAGATGTAAGATTGCCGATTGCACTTGCCATTTGTTGTAATGCTGTACTTACATTTCTCGAATAGCATTTTACAAGTGCAATGAATTGATATTTATCGCAGGACAAACTGTTTACGGCCGCTACGGATACGTTTCTTTAAGCGATCCACATCTTCAGCATTTGCGACTTCTTTTTGGATCATTTGGCCTTGCTGACTGAGCGAATATAAATGGCAGAGGTTGTATGATCATAGCAATGGTTATCAAAAGGGATCATATATGACGGCCGCTGAGAGTAATTCAGGCTTGCATAATCTACTGCAGTGATATTGGACGGCTTGGGGTGAAATACCCGTTGATGTCCTTATGGCACTCATGGGGTAACGACTTTGAAATTTGCAGTCGCAGCACTACATCGGGACAACAAACGAGGATAAACAATGTTCTGGGCTTTAATATCTAAACATGCCGTTAGACGTAGCAGATACTATCTAGTGAGAACACCTGTTTATATCCATCATTCCGCCGATACAACGAAGGAGTCGTCCACCTCCTTATAGGCGTGACGTTTACTTCATGAGGCCGCATTCTTAGATGAATTGTCACTGCAAAATACGAAGTGATGGTTGTATGAATTATCTTCATTTTGAGCTCTTTCTTATAAAGTTAGTTTATTCCATTTGAAATGACAGTTGCTACAACTGAACTCGCAAACAACCTCTAGGTCTCGTGTCTCTCTTGTTGGTAAGGTTTTTTAAAAACTGCGCCCACAGCAACGATGTTTGTTAAATAACTAATGCAACCTTGAGTGAAAAATGCAAAACAGTTTCCCGCTAAACACTGTTTAAGACGTTTTTGGGTGATGATTCAAGATGAAGAATCCGTTTATTTCGGCTCTGTGATGATACACGGTACAATCAGTATTGCGGGTATAAGGAATTGAAAGGGGACAACTAGCAGCACCTACAATTTGAAGGGAAAGCTGGTTCAGTGTGACAACCGTTATTGTTCCAAACATATACTTTGTCAAGTCTATCGTGTTGCATCGTTCAGGAAGCCTGCAAATATGTGTACCTATTCAATCACTATAATATCCCCGTTCATCTGTATTAAAGCTTCGAACCTTGCTGGAAAATATGACGACTCACTGCATGGGTATACCACAGCACATTCCAATTGCTCTCACACTGGCTGAATCTGGTAATGAATATCGACACAGTTGATAGTGTCCCATCGTACAATATACTCCGCGTGACAAATACGGACATATGACAAAGTATCAAGGATTTCTACACCCAGAGATAATACGATCATCATGTAATCGCCACATAGATTGGTTCACACACTCTCATAGCAGATTAATTACTGCTGACAAACGGTTTGCCGTATTTTTTGCGGCGGCCGCGAAACTGGTCAGTAAACGGAAGGAGCATTGCTAACCAAAATAAGTCATTAACTCCAATATCATAAGAAATTTTTGCCGTCAATAATATAATATCAATAAAGCTTTTTTCTTGCAGGGTAATGTTGTCGTACACAATGAATTGAGAATATTCCAAACATTATTTATCCACGCCTATAAATTTGATCCATATCGCTGTTTAATTAGGCGACGCACGATTAGCTCCTGTTCAGTATGCATTAAATCACCCTTGTGTCAGCCTAGACGCACGCGTTGGTAAGATGGGTCGTAGCAAATGGTCGCTTTATTAGCATAATGTCGCCAATATCAGTTCATCAAGCTGGTCTGGAATTAGCCGATAAACACGTTAGCGTGTCAACACCTGATTGTCATACACAGAGACTATTCAAGCTCTACTAAGATCGCTCTCGTATAGCCATTCAGTGTGTTACTCCCTGGGCGCGGAGGTAGCAAATATATCATACATAGAGCATGCCGAGGCCATCGACGGTCGTTTTCAAAGAGCAATGAGGCATCCTGAATAGGTCCCCTTCTTTCAGCACTATTTCTTTTACATGACATCTGTACTGCAACTTAAGATAACAAATAATATACAGCGACACTTGTCATCCATTGTAAATCGTCATATTCTCCGTTCCTTTGACTTACAGAGATAAAGCTAATGACTGAACGTTTACATTCGTTACAAAAATGACAAATGTCAATTGTTTCCAATCCAGACACAATTAAAATCACGGACGCTCATAGACAGATTAAAGAGCTTAAAACTATGCAAAGAGGGCTCACTCTCGCCTTCGCCGAAGAAATGTGTAAGCACGCCACCTGTAAGCATCGCGCTGCTTTGTAATCCTATCGAATTGTCTGGGTCGCGGTCGCCTTGACCGATCAGAAGAATAAAGAGGCAGATTCCCAAAATGTAGGATCACCAGTCCCTTGTGCTTTTGTTGAAACTAATATTGATTGTGAGGCATGTTAGATTCGCATTATCTGGCACATTTCTGTTAATTCTTATTTATTGATATAGCATAACGGATCATCATGATACATTCCATTAACCAGTATATGCAAAGACTAATGCGTATACAAAGCTGTATTGGATTAACGACTACCATCTGATATAAAACCCTAAATCATTAAAACGCCTTCCTATTCATCGTCTGCTAGCCTTGGGTGTTCCATTGTAGTGGCTTGGGGCTTTTTTGTTTAATAAAATACTGGTCAACCCATATGCTTCATAGGATAAGTTATTCTAGCTACCAGCACTTTGACCTTGAACCTCGCCCTGTAACGTACCCTCACCAACTGGCATCATTGATCATAATGAGCTTCATCTTAGCATCGTCATAAAAACACGTCACCTTCGTTATATGGGTGCGCTGATTTAAGCCACCCTTCACCACAGAGATATACAGCGGAACACATTTGCCTCAATAAAGAATGTCTTATACGCTTTCTTTAGACCATGTAGGTGGCGAGTTTTACCATAATCTTGAATAAAGACAAGTTGGATTTGTGGCCTCTCTAGTCAGTGTTTGTGTATCTATGTGTGATTGAATGTGAGCGTGTGAGTGTCTGATCCGTAGTATGTGTACTTGTGTGTGTATCACGAAAATCTTTGACATTGGTATAGTAGCACGAAGGCGCTGATTGAACCCGCAGTACATATTTTGTAAATGTCTAATAAACATCAACCCGTTTATGGCGTATCCAGAGCATACAAATCCCAAGGTCTACGTATCATGTTCTTATCACATTTTATGATCGAACCTACATTCTCATTGAATTGTGAACCCAAACCCACAGTCGTTAATACGGCACAAGTAATCGTGTGCCTGCACCCCGGGGCTCCTTTACTTTCCTCCTATCTTAATATGTGTCTAACCATTCAAAATATTACATTATGCTGTACTGGATTAATGATCACATTCAGATTTCATACGAGCGCATCTTCGTTAAGTATTAGCGCACTAATGCACAACGAGCACAAAAACTAGACTGCAATTTAGCATTAGCTAGCTTCACTAGTTAGCAATGTAGGCATTTGGAGAATTGCAGATGCGCTAAGAACACAGCACAAGGACATTCAAATTAATTATGCAGTAATATTTATAATATATTTTATCGGACGTTGAGGTACGCATAACCTACGGTGCCCTCGCAGGGCTGCATAAACATACCGAATCATCGCTAAAGTTTTGTCACGATTTAGAAAGCGTTGCTATTGATTAAGTCTATATAAATTTGTCAAGCAACAGTAGGTTGTATGGGTTAGCCGGTTCTCTTCGAACAGCAAATTATTTAAAATGACTGATAGCATGTTCATATGCGGTCACGTTAGGGTCAAAATGTTGCCTTTTGATAAAAAAACTAGAGATTTAAACATCGCGGCATTTATTAGTGCAATAGTGTCTAGGTTATGATTGTTGAAAGTGCTGGCTATTGCCGACTCCAAACCCAAAGTCACCGAAGCATCTCGTCCACTCACCAGTAAGAGGTAGTATTATGCTCGACCGTATATAGTTCAATTGAGGTTGACATGGTGAGTACCGTCAACATTCAGTGGTCAAAGGGAGTTGTTTGGACGAATATTGTGGAAGGTCTGTGCTCATTGAGGCGAAATTCCGATTACCAAAAGAATATTTGATCATTCGGAATTGTGTGTCCTGCTGATATATTTCTAAGATTGCCATGTGTTTCGATGTTAAGTGCTGCCCCACAACATATTTAAAGCAAACAGGAATTTGGATGCTGTAGCATTTGTCGACGCTGCTTCTGCCATCCATTTGATCACATACGTCCACGTTACCACGAATACTTGATGAAGATTTCTAGCGTGTACGGTATCACAGTATGCTTTAAACCATCGGACAAGCAACATGTTCAAGACTCAAAAGACTGATCACTATGCTTGGTGCTCAACTGTTACTAATTAGGTTTGATAAAACTCGGTAATAGGAAAAACCGGCTCAGCTGGCGCTGCCGAGCACAGTATCGAGTCCACTAACTATAACGTCACATTATGCAGATCTTCTTATTAAACCGTGGAAGTATTCACAAATCTGTTATTTCCTCGCAACAATTAGCCAATGTCTTATTTGTCTGCCGGAACAAATACGAGTTATCGACGCATGTAGGCGCTGTCGCATATAATTAGAAAAAAACAATACTGGCTGTCATTTGCAGAGCAATGTTAGCTTTTAAGGAATACAGCTTAGCTTTTGTGTGATAAGTCACTGAGCCATACATTGATGCTGAAATAAACAATAGTGTCTAGGCTGGTTTCTTTTACGGAATTATTTTTCAATTTTGTTATCACACCTCCAGCCCTCGGCACAATCTTTTTTTTGCGGAGCAAACACTCTCAGTTAGCAGAAAAATGTGACGAAGGTTGTTTTGACCAAAAAAATTATTTAATAAGGTTATGCTTCAACTTTTATATTGAAATGAATAATAAGAGCTTCGGGTATATCATAAGATTAAAAATCAAATCAATGATTTTCAAAACAAGGGAATCGTTATAATGTTTTTGTTAATGTTTTCTGATTCCGCCATATCGATAACTTAAGAACCGTGCAATCTCGCGCATTTTAAACTGATCTATCTAGCCATGTTCTGTTCCACGACTCCCGACTGAAGCCTCTGCCCGGTTACCGGTCAACTCTCAGCGGCCTAAAGAAGATAACTAGGCAAGTGTATGCTGTGTGTTGGAGGCACTATGCAATTTCCATGATAGCTGAATCAATACTCGGGTAGTAATTATAACAATAAAGGGTATTGTCTCATTTGATATGGACAGTAGGGGTTACCGCACCCCGTTGTCAGTCTTATATTAGCAATTGTATAAACTGCCATATGTCTTGGCATACTTATACCTAGCTATTTGTAATTTCATATACAACCGATCCCCATTACATGTTAGCGTTGCGAAGGTGTTTATTACAATTCAGCCCACTAAAAGATTTTCTTTTTGGGCTCATTGCAAAACAGAAGCACTTATACTGATTACGGCAGAGGCGTAGTTATATTTGCATTTTGCGCTGTTATACCTTCCGTAGTACAGAGCTGAAAATCGCATTGATAGAATTTAAGGATAGTTAATAAGAAAACCACGGATTATTTATTGTTCACACTGATGGGGTGCAGCTAGATATACCACTGTAGAAAGATACCAGACTCCGCTGTAATTTTAGCAAGATACTAATGTGGGAATGGCGCAGTTCATTCGCGATGAATTTCATGTCAAAGTCGCTAACATTACAATTGTGTAATGATGTATTTGATCATTCAGTTTAGTTCTTAACAGGCACTTGGCAACGAAGCTATATCATGTGCATTGGATTGATAAAATGATGTGGGGTGCCCCAACAGCGTCATATATGTCTGCCCCAGACACGCCTAATATATTTTATGCAAATGCGTTTATCATGATCAATTGAGGCAATAAGGGTAGACGTCATTTCTATGTAGTATCTGGTAGAGTTACTTTATGCACAGCACACAGTTCAAAACCTAAATGAAGCCCCAACTATGTGCGAATAAACACATCGTCTCGTAAGATCTTACATTAAAGGCGCGAGGGATTCTGAGCTTGCATTTCTGTAAAATAGTCAGGTTTGGAGCACTGACTGTACAGGCAATGAAGACCATAGCAGAGAAATTGTCCCAATAAGGACGCTGCATTCATTTCGCTTAATGGGGCGAGTACATGTGGCAACGTATCTCTTGACTGCAATGATTGAGAACTTTGCGGATAGTTAATGTTCCGCAAATGTTCTCCTAGACAATGAAAGGCAAATTACGAGAGGAATGCAACCGAAATATTTAAAAAGCGAGGCCAAGTCAATCTTTTATTAATGATTTATTCATGATTCATATGTTGATGAATTGTGAATTATCACGTTTGAATCCATGAAATCAAATAACAATTGTTTACAGTTAGTTCAATTTTCAAAAATAACTGATCGCAATGGGCTGCTGTAACAATCTACCCACAAATCATTCAACCTTCTTAATGATATACATCTGCTGCTAGTTCTCAGCAAATGCAGCGAATTCAAAGAGGAATTCATAACTTCGTAACTTAGTAGCCAGCCATATTCTAGTATATCTTTCATTCATATGCATGTTATATACTTGTTGGTAATTGCTAATATAACGACAACATTGCTGCGGACTAGTAGCATCTCTGTAGTGATGGAAGCCATACATAAAAAAACGTATGACGATGAACAGTGGGATCGTTAGTGTATTGCAGACTCAATAATAGGTACTACGTCATTGATGACGACGAGCTGTAAGTCATTTTATACACCCGCTTGACATGTATATATGTATGTATGTATGTATGTATGTATGTATGTATGTATGTATGTATGTATGTATGTATGTATGTATGTATGTATGTATGTATGTATGTATGTATGTATGTATGTATGTATGTATGTATGTGTATGTATGTATGTATGTATGTATGTATGTATGTGTATGTATGTATGTATGTATGTATGTATGTATGTATGTATGTATGTATGTATGTATGTATGTGTATGTATGTATGTATGTATGTATGTATGTATGTATGTATGTATGTATGTATGTATGTATGTATGTCTGTATGTATGTATGTATGTATGTATGTATGTATGTATGTATGTATGTATGTATGTATGTATGTATGTATGTATGTATGTATGTATGCATGTATGTATGTATGTATGTATGTATGTATGTATGTATATATATATATATATATATATATATATATATATATATATATATATATATATATATATATATATATATATATATATATATATATATATATATATATATATATTGCAGTCGCTATCTGTCATGTGTTGTCTTAAATCAATCTGTAATAATATACGGATGCTTAGCTGCAATGTGATACCCTGTCCATCAGCCTTTCGGACCTATCCCCTATGATGTAGCCAAAAAGGGTATGTATTAAGTGGACGAAGATACGAAGACATTATACAGTAATTTAATTCCTTCTTCGTAATTGCCACCTTAGCGCCTTTGCAAATTTAAATTGGATATTTTTAACTTGTCGATGGCGTGAACCAGCTAGTCTGATCGCTATTTCTCCAGGTCACAATATATCTATAATGATATCCCCAGGGCGGCTGATATGACAGGAGCTAATCTGGCATCGAAGAGGATAAATGACAGCATTGAGATAAGCTAGCGCTGTAGCACCGCTTAGGAGCTCAAGGGTAGGGATATCTGTTAATGGATGAAACTTTCGCAGCGTGTATTGGCTTTTATTGTATTGTACTCATTTTAATGACGCAATCAATACTGTGTCTCGCAGGATAATACATGCGTCTACAGTTTTATTGACGCCTTGTTTTGAACAAATTATAAAGTGCAACACTATCGAACAATAAAAAGTATATCTCATCCTTTTACCACAAATAAATAGTCGTCAATATTCTATGATTACAAGTAAGTAACTATTTTATCTAAATTAAGCTGATTAAAAGCATATACTGCGTTGTATGTCTAACAAAGGAGGTCTTTAGAGGATAGTCGGCAAACATATATTAATAAATACTGAAAGGCTGTGTATTGTACCTGTTATTGGGTGGCGATTTTTGATGATGCAGCTAATACAACAGCTGACATGGAAATTGTAGGGCTTTTTCCCGTGGGGAAAGTTATTAACATTGTGGTTTAGGGAGAATGCCATTACCGCAACACATAGCAAGTAAGTCGTATTTGATCTATGATGTTCTAGGCATACCTCTTTCCAGACACAGTGGGTGTATAAAGCGTACATATGTCACTGTAACATGTTGCACTGCATCTGGTCGAGAATAGTAATATTGATAGCTTACACGAGTTCCATAGGAAAAGGAATGATTGAAATTACAATATTAAAACAATGTACTAGATAACTGGCCATAAGTTAACTAATATGATTGAGAGTGCGAATAAAAATTAATATTATTAAGTGCTATGCAAAGTCATGTTTTCGTAAAAGCGTCAATAGATATCTTAAAAAGGAAATATTTGGACGCCTTCCGATAGCTATGGGGACCTTTTTTTTTAACTCATTGCACATGATACAGCAACGTTGCCAATTCCATGTTAAGACCTAAACTAAATGATCAAATCCATTATCATGCACTTGTAATGTTAAGGATGTCACGCAATTGGTCGCTCACGAATAGCGCAATTCTCGCATAAATATTTTGCTGAAATTACAACGGATTCTGGTACCTTTCGACAGGTGTACATGTAACTGCAACCCATCAGAACCATTTTTTGCAGATCATTGATTTGAGTAATACCATTATCATACACCCATAGCTCTTCTTATTCAACTCAATATAGAAGTTGAAGAAAAACCTTATCTAATAGAAATATCGATGGAAAAACCTTTTGCTGCTGGCTATTATCTATTACTATAGAGACATTTTATTAACTAGGAAACAGAATGCCACTAACCCTTAATTCTGCGCCATACATATTACTCATGGTCTACCTTTGAGGGATTGAAAACATCCAATTTGGATTGACTTGATCACTTTTCTCCGTTATAAAGATTAAGAGGTATGCATCGACATAAAACGAAATGTAAATCGACCGGAAATTACACCTTTGTTAAGCGTAGGTTTTACTGAAAGATTAATATATGCCCGAACAATGCGAGCCTGAACAACAAAAATGTCATCTAATTCGGCTATTGTACCAACTGCCGATTAAATTCCGAGGTGCATTTCACTAGTCTGTATCCGGCAACATCAAACACAGCGGCAGGAACCAGATTAGCATTAAGATGTCCTAAAAATTATAATGGAACTGATAAATTGCAGCGTTTTTATATAAGCAATGTAATATTGATTTAAAATGATTAAAAATGTTTGTAATTTTTTTGTAGTCGCACGAAGAAGTGAGCATGAAGAACAGCTTATTGATTATCTTAATAACAATCTAATTTTCAGCTATTCCACAAATGACGGCACTTTAGTATTGGCATGCAGAGGTTGACGATATTTTATTAATAAAATGGCAAAATAGGCAAACGAATCACGCGCGTAATCCCCTACATAACTGTACTTTCAAATAGATCCTGATTAGTTGCATTTAATAAGCTTGTGGCAGTTGGGCAACAGCCTCACTTATTGGTTAATAAATGCCTGTATTTTTGAATTAGTATAACGAGTGTGATTGGAGAAGAGGTTGGGATCGCGGATCTTGCTACAGAAACGCACCAGGACCCAAAGATTATTTGTAACGATGATATGGTCAGCAATACGCAAAATGCCACAAGGTCATTGCGGAACAATGTAGCACTTTCATTAATGCATTTCCCTTCAGCCTACCTACAAACACGTAGGCGAAATCGACAATGCCGATTCTATGTACACTATTGTCATACTGGCAAGAGAATACTTATTAAACGAAAATGCGCTCACTACCTCTTCGGACTGACTTACAATGACAGGCCTGATCTTTGTCATGGCGATATATTGATGATCAGTGGAGGGCCAGAAGAAACCTGGACTGAACGATGACGAGCAACACATTATTATTGTGTTGACATTCAAAGGCATAAATGCATTAGATGCTCAAATGTAACCGACTGAAAGCAATACCTTTATCATATAAATTATATTGGCGTTTTAGAACGAACGCGTTTTAATGAATACCAATGTACCAAATGTAACTGTCTTTGTGGTACCTTAGACTTTTACATTAGCTTAAAATCTTCCACCAGTGTCTTTGTGTGTGTGGTAAGTTATGTGTTCTTACAGCATGTAAACTGTTTACTTCGGCTAGAAGTGAACACATAAATGAATAAATACTTATACTTAAAACATATGCTCTTTGACACATAAGTGATATCTTGAATAAACCCAGGCCAGCTCCCAAATATCCGAATTTAAAACATAATGCCATCCACATTAGAAGTTTGTTCATATAATATAAGTACTGGCAAATGTTCATTGTGATTATTTTAACAAATTTTCTGCTCTGTTTACGACTTTAAAGAGCATACGAATCAAATGCATTATTCTAACAGATCAACATTACTTTGGGTTAAGGGGAGAAAGTCTCTTCGTGCTTACCCCAGGTGTAGTTCAATCAATCCCGATTTCATCAGGATCATTTATCTCTTCCAACAGTTGCATATCATCATGCCGTTTTCGATCTGATCTTGTATTCTATCACGCAACGGGATTGATTTTTCTGCAGCGCCTTCATTCATCCGTTGACTCTTAAATCACGTTGTTTCACAGGGCCTGCCACATCAATGCAACACTCGTGCATTATACCTTTTGATATCGGCTCAAATGTTATCAATTAACATGCGTTTATGCGATTAGGTGTTAAAAATACTACCGGATGAATTTGATTTGTGGGTGGGCCATACCATCATCGGAACTTTTTTCTGATGAATTTTTCGATTTTTAGTGCATCTTTTCCTTAACAATAAAACAATATTGAACTTTGCTATTCTGCTAACAATTTAGTCAAATCAATGCATTATACATGTGTATATGTTTATATTTATGTGTATGTTTGTATCTATGTACGCGCATATATATATATATATATATATATATATATATATATATATATATATATATATATATATATATATATATATAAATCATGAATATAAATGTGTAATAGCAAAATGTCAAATACGTTGGGTTCATTTTCATGTCCATGGCATGCACTGAGATTAGCGACCCATATCTGAAGACTCCTGAAAAACTTGGGGCTACCCGTTTTCACCAGTGATTTATTATCTAAATGAGCAGTTTATTTTGCAGGGTCACGTTTAGTGAAAATATATCTCGTATGACAGCATGTCATACCGTTAAAAACGTGCATCGCTTTACTTACTGGTCCTGTGATAAGAACGCGTTGATAAAGTAGGTACGCTGAGTCAGCTAGTTAACTTTGCATTCATCAATATCGCAGTTAATTTAGCTGACATATCAGAATAAATCAGGCCATATGGTGACAGCTGGCTATCAATAGGGATTGTTTTGCAGATATTAAACATGTGAACACAAAGACCCATGGATGGATTGTTAAAATGATATATTCGTCAAAGCGCAACTTTTTAGTACTTATACTGCCACGTCGTAATCACGTTGTGGAATCATGTTGTTAGTTATATGGTGTATCTTTTTGCGTTTTATCACTTTCTGTGAGGACCGCCTTCGATATCAAGCTCTCACAGTTTTTCTATCAATCTAGCAACTTTGCATCGTTTTGCCACCTAAGTCTTTGAGGCTTAAGTCCTTTTAACTATTTAGGAGCTAAAAACTACGAGACGTTCCAATGACCATTGCCCGTTAGTAAAAATGCTAGGTGATATTTTTACGGTGTAACTACTGAACTAAACATAAAGATAAAACAATTGTTGCCAATACAATTATACTCTATTTCCCTGATAACACTTGATCAATTTTTAAGATCGTTACAGCAAAAAGATCACATAAAAAAACTGTGACAGTCAAGAATGAAATTATCTTATGCAAAAATCACACTGTATTGGCCAGAATGTTAGCCGGAATATGTCTAGGATCATAGCGTTATTACACTCATTGGGTTAAATATTTGAATAATGCAATGTGGTCTCTGAAAAGGGATTACTTACAGCCTTGTTGCTAACTTAGTTCGTTTCGTTTACATATCTGTCAGTCAAACGCTGTTGGAAAAATATTAACTAGGTTATTAAAAAGTGTCTACTTCCTCGCGTCAGCCTATGAATTATTCGCAAACAAAATTCATGCAAGAAGGAATTGTCAAATGTGCACATTGTCTTCTTGTATTACGTTGACCCGAATCATCACAAATCTGGTTGTCTATACAGGTAGAGAGTACGTTCAGTGCACGCTCACACAATGCACTACAAATGACAAGCTGTCACGAAAGGTATGATTCTGGGCCTGCCAGCCGTGATATTTATCAATGTGCTTCTCTTCTAGCAAACTCTTTCCCATGGGATAAATAGTTTTTTTGGCAATATATATATATATATAAATATAAATATATATATATACATACATATATATATAAATATATATATATATGTTATGCGCTATCGACCGATTTGCGCCATCGACCGATAGCGCTGCGCTATCTATGGATCCGTCGTTAGCGCAAGCATCGATAGATCGTGCAGGTATCGATTGATAGTTCGTGGGTCATGTAGGATTAGATTTATAGCGGAACCACAGGCCTCAACATGATTTTGCCGTATGCTTGTTGCATCTTGAGTTTGTATGGGAGATTCAGTGACGATGTTGTACTAAAGGTAACAAAGGAATCTAATAAATGGGTCTCTTAGTTTTACTAAGCTATTAGCATGATAAGCCCTATACTCTCTAAACTTCACCCCTTAATAGGCTACCATGTTGTACATCACAAATTTCACTACATTTACTTACTTTTTTTGCAGTTTGATATTTCCAGACGATCTGCATTAAATGAAGAATAATTTTGATAAATCTAACCAACTCATGGTCAGTGTCAATTTCCCGTTCTCTCTTGTTGTAAAAATATGTACTTTAAAGAAGTAAATTGGCTTCATATGTATGCTCTGGTCTTCCTTTTCTTTCTTCTTATCTCACCAGGACACACATTGGCACCGGTAACTTAGCTCAATAATAACAGTTATAACAAACTGTTATCTGTGTGCCTACAGAAACTGCCAAATAAACATGCACATTGCGTAATAACTGTCGATTAACGATTGTTTGACAAATAATTCATTGTTTATCAGACTCCCGGATCGGACTGAGAGGAACTCACTTCTCACAAGGAAGGTGTCAATCTTGAGGTATTTGACACAGATGTCATCAAGCCATAGGGGGAGACAAAGTTTCCATGCCCTCGGATGTGGGGCATTTTTTGGCGAGATAAGTAAAGCACAAATTGTAAAAACAAACGGTCGATTAGTTAGACTAGCAGAGTTACCAACAGGTAGAATGAAGGATTATAAAAATGAGCATCAGAAATGAAGGTAAAAATGCCGAAAGTTTATGCGAAACAACCAGAGACGTGATCACGGGTGCCCCCGGTAAAGGCCTCTTCAAACCATACATGCAACAATTATACTATTTTA